>OY856409.1:999030055-999205055 GCA_963693085.1 Alisma plantago-aquatica
ATCTTGTCATTGTAACGGAGTAGCATCAGGAAAAGGGGCGTGCGGGGAGATGATCCTTCGTTCTCTACGAGGCTGTGCGGAAGCCAAACAAACCTGGATGCTCCTTATACCCACGGACGCTACCGATTTCTTTGACCTGTAAACATATTTCAAAAAGCTTATTTTCATAATATGAAATTGAAGTCAGTTATTGCTTGCACAGTGTAGAAACCTCTTCCTTTTCTTTCACTAGAGTACCTTATAGCATTAAAATCTCTAGTAAGAATCCAAGGGTCAACAACAGTTTTCCAAATATCTAGTAGAGCTTCCAATAGAACTGTTCTCTTCTGTCATCATTATGCCCATCGACAGCAGTACATAGAACTCGATATCTTTTACCTTCACTTTACTCATTTGGTCACTTTCCTGGATTTTTCCGACCTTAACAATAGTGCTATCCCAAACCAGAATGATTCTTCCAAGAGGGTGAGAACTATGGTTAGACAACCAATCTTTATCAGGCCATACTCTGTAAATCGTCTTATGCAGATAACCATGCTGCACTTGAAATGCAAGATGTAGCCATACATGTTTGGCAGCTTTGGCTCTCTGTTGCCTACCTGAAGCATATAAAAAAGATTATGTTCTTTTTGGTATCTAACCTGCAAACAATTTGAATTCATGATGAAGATTGCAACAAGTCAATCACAAACTTCTTAGAATGAGTAGCGTATTTAATTAGCCCTTGTCGAGACTCTATAAGCAAAGTGCCCTAAAGCCAGTGACTTGTAACCGCATGTAGGTCCTTTTGGGAGAAATACTAGTTTAAGTAAATGACTAGTTATGAGGTATGGGAAACTACCAAATCTTAGTTTGATTATGAATCCTAGTTTCATGGTTCCATGAGAACGACCTCTGATTACTCTTCTTTGAAGAGGTGCATATTTTGTGAAAAAAATGGCAGAGAATGTAACCAGTTAATAAGATTGAGAGGAAGACCAATACCTCCCTCAATAAATAGGGTGCAATCAGGTGCTCACGATGATCCAAATACTAAAATAGTTGATGGCCTACAAATAAAAAACAAGGGACTATTCGTTGGGAATGTTCATCCCAAAGAAACATGCTTAGGTAGCAGATCTTGAGCACACTTAAGTCAATAACAAGCAATTGTTTCTAAAAGGACTGAAGATCATCCATTCCATGAAATCTGTAGTACAAGTTGAGCACGATTAAAGCAAAGAAGAGAAAGTGCCCTTAATCATAATGAACATGAACTCAGCACACAGAGCAGTTTTGTAAAGCAGCTGAATCAAGCATATAGAAAAAAAGAAACAGAACTAGAAGACTACTCACTTGAATAGGTACATGATACTAGATAATGTAACTTGAAATCATGGTTCTAAACACCACTAAACACCAGTAGCTGAAAATAAATCAGATGAACACAAGACTAAAAATCTCAACATCTCCTCTATAAAACAGCCAACTGAGCCAAAACATGAGAAGAATAGTACATAAAGATCTACCTCAAGCTCAAGATGGGAAGAATGAATGAAATTGAAGGAGAAAATTTGAAACTAAGAGTGCCATTAGATTGCTATATAAGGAAGAAATCTAGTTACCAGTGGCATGTACTTGTCCTAGAACATTGATGTCAAACACAACTTTCATGGCATTCAACATGGAATAGTTTGAAATCTCTCACCAAATTTGCATTGATACCAGTGTTCAAAGCTTACTGAATGACATATCAACACCATGCCCAAAATTTGAAGTCATCACCAAGTAAAAAAAGTCTAGGATAGCAGCCAATCATACTCGTTAAACACCTGAAATCCAGCCAGAATACTAGTATGTACATACTTTAAGGAATCAAAATGGTGGTTTAGCAAGATGTAAGACTAATATTTATCATAATTACTGGTTATGACTAAAACAATGTATGTTATAGCCACAATCCATTGTCCATACTGAGATTGTGTCAAACAATCCTTTTAAAGAGGGTAAACTTATGGAATGGTAGAGAAACAAAAACCTTTAACACAAAAACTCGTCTTCTCCTAGGAGAGCCAGGGAAATAAGCAAAAATGTTCAATCCACTTAGAGGAAAAGCATTTCTGAAACTAAGTTTTTGAAAACTATTTACTGTTCTAATTTTCTGGCAATTAGTTTGTACAAAATTCAAGTTCTATTATGTGTTGAACTTGATTTTTACTCAGTAATTATTAGAGAATAGGAGAGAAGTGAATAATCACAGCCTCATGGTGAAACAGTAAACATGTCATTAGAATTCTTACATACCTTCCATACTTGTTAAGGCGCCAGGGCTGGACATCTTGGAGCCCTGGTTTACTTCAACAAAATTTTATTTAATCAACCCTATATCTCGTATTGACAATAAAAGAAGTAGCAATGTCTAGAATAAGTTTTGCTATTATACCATGTATACATCAAATTATTCAAAAGAAAATTAGTAAAACTTGCTTATCCCCTGCATGTTCTTCTAAGTTCCTATGCACACAGAGAAAAAGGAATGAAAAGATGAAAAACATCTAATAGTCACTTCCAAACAACTACTGGATATCAATTTAGGACCTTTCTTCTAGCAACTCAATGTGTTATGGAACACCTTTATAGATCATTTGGTTTTTGTAATGGGAAATCAATATTATGATGGTCGTGGAAATGCTCATACTGACTACCCAATTACAGATCTACTACAGATGATGGGGCATGCAAGTAGGACTCTTGTTGACAACTCTGTAAAATGTATCATCCTTTACCATGCTCCAAGTAAAGAATCTATAAAAAGTTTTTGTATGAGGCATTTCCTGTTGAAAGCTATCTCCAACATTACCTCCACGATCATCTGAGAATAGATAGCCATCCCTTTGTCAAATAGATAGATTCCATAGATCTTCTTTATAGATTCTATAAAGCAACTTCAAATCAAAGTCATACAGAAAAGATAGCCATCCCTTTGTAGATCTTCTCTACAGTGTCCTTGCTCCTAGGAAACCCACACACTCAATACTTAGCAATCAACATTTGTCTTGGCATTACACATGAATATGAGTCATGTAGGCTTCACCACCTTTTTAAAAGCTAGAGCTTATGCATCCTTTTTATCTTCTCTAGGAGTAAGCATAATGCAACCTTTTTGTCGTCTGCTAGAGTAAGCTATGTAGAAGCCTTTTTTAATCCGCATAAGTATTCTCTACAATAGCTGCTTAATTGCCTCGTTTTCTTATAGAATCTCTTTTTGTACCTTTTTTCCTATGTAGTGGCCTTAAGCTCTAGTGTAATTGGTCTCATCATCATTCCCATCAACATATTTATTTTACTATTTTTAGTCTCAAAGTATATAGATACTACTTTTCCTGATCAAGCATGTGTTTAAATCGAGCAAGAAGGATATCTTAGGGAATACATTGGTTGGAGTGGTGGGGAACTTGTACATAATTATTTAGCATTGGATCTTATAGAAAATAGTTATACTTTAGCTATGTTCATCGTATAAGATCAAAAACATGTTAGAGCTAACCTCAATAATAACATAAACTTACTCACCCCTTTTATCGTTGTGCAGCAATGGATCGAAAGTGGATGTCTTCAAATCGCTTATCTGAAGAGTATGAAAAAGGAGTGGATGAATTTGTAAGGTGTGCAATTGAACATGCAGGAAATGATACTAGACTTCTTTGTCCTTGCACAAAGTGTGATTTCGGTAAGCGGATTAACAAAGACGCATTGCGTCATCACTTATTTCGAGACGGCATTGATACGACTTACACACGATGGATACACCATGGCGAGAGGGAAGATTTTCATATTGTAGATCAGAGTGAAAAATTTGAGGGAGGCGAAGGAGACACATTGCAGGACATGGCTTACAATGTAGAAGAAAAGATACGAGACTGTCCTAAAATGTTTGAAAGGTTAATGACTGACTCTGAAACACCATTATACAATGGCTGTGTCAAGTTCACCAAATTATCTGATGTTTTAAAGTTATATCACCTGAAGGCGAGCAATGGTTGGTCTGATAAAAGTTTTACGACCTTGCTACACATCTCTTGAAAGATATGCTTCCTGAGGATAATGTGCTTCCTCGTCGCACTTACGAGGCAAAGAAAGTGCTTTCATCCATGGGCCTTGATTATGAAAAGATACATGCATGCTCCAATGATTGCATTTTGTATCGAAATGATCATGCTTTGAAGGACAGTTGTCCAGTCTGTGGAGAACCACGATACAAGAAGGATGGAAGCCCTAGTAAGGTGTTGTGGTATTTACCAATAATACCGAGATTTAGGCACTTGTTCAATAATGCTGATGATGTGAAGAAGTTGGTTTGGCATGTTGAGGATAGAAAAAGAGATGGTTTTCTTAGACACCCTGCAGATTCTCTGCAATGGATGACAATCGATAATATATTTCCAGAATTTGGTGGTAATCCTAGAAACTTAAGACTGGCACTTTCTGCAGATGGAATGAATCCCCATAATTCCGGAAGTCATAGTACATGGCCTGTAATTTTGGTTATATATAATCTTGATCCAGATGTATGCATGAAACGCAAGTATATTCTTTTGACTTTGCTAATTTCAGGACCAAAGCAGCCTGGAAATGATATTGACGTTTACTTGGCTCCACTTTTTGAAGATTTAAAGATTCTGTGGGACAAGGGTGTTGAGTTGTATGATGCATACCGCAAAGAGAATTTTAATATGAGGGCGATGCTATTTTGTACGATTAATGATTACCCAACATATGGAAATCTATATGGGTACAGTATCAAAGGACATCTTGGTTGCCCTATCTGTGAAGATGAGACCTCTTTCTGCCAACTGAAACATGGGAAGAAAACTGTTTATCTCGGCCATCGCAGGTTCTTGCCTAAGGATCATCATTATCGTAGAGTGAAGAAAGCTTTTAACGGAAAAGTAGAACTATGAAGAGCTCCACGACCATTAACCGGACAAGAAATCTTCACTAAGGTGAAACAGTTGAAAGTAAAATTTGGAAAAAAAATAAATCTCCAATTCTCAAAGGTCTCTACAAGAAGAGGTCTATATTCTTTGATCTTCCTTATTGGAAGTCTTTATATGTGAGGCATTGTTTAGATGTGATGCACATAGAGAAGAACATATGTGATAGTCTGATTGGAACATTACTTAATATCCCATGGAAGACAAAAGATGGCCTCAAGGCAAGATTGGACATGGTTGACATGGGTATTCGAGATAGATTGGCTCCACAAATGAGGGGAAGTCGGACCTACTTGCCCCCAGCATGTTACACACTTTCAAAGTCTGAGAAAGTTGTATTTTGCGGGTTCCTAAAAGGAGTTAAGGTTCCAGAGGGATATTCTTCAAACATGAGTAGATTTGTGGATATGAAATATTTGAAACTGTTGGGCTTGAAATCACATGATTGCCACATCTTAATGCAACAGTTTTTTCCGTTGGCTATTCGTTCCATTTTGCCTAAGTGGGTTAGAAATGCAATCACTAAACTTTGTATGTTCTTTAATGCTTTATGCTCAAAAGTCATTGACCCTGAGACGTTGGACTCATTGCAAAATCATATCATCATCACTTTGTGTCAGCTTGAGATGTACTTCCCTCCGTCATTCTTTGATGTAATGGTTCATTTGACTGTGCACTTGGTTAGAGAGGTCAAACTATGTGGTCCGGTATTTTTATGTTGGATGTATCCGTTCGAGCGATATATGAAGCTATTAAAGGGGTATGTGAAGAATAGATATCGACCCGAGGGTTGTATGGTGTAAAGCTACATAGTAGAAGAGGCTATTGAATTTTGTATCCAACATTTATCCAATGTTGAAGCCATTGGTCTTCCTAAATCACGGCATGTCAGAAAAATTGATGGACAAGGCAGTACAGGATGCAAGTTTGTATGACTTTCAGCTGATGAATTACACACAATGCATGTGTATGTCCTTCGTAATACAACCGAGGTTGAACCATATGTTAAAGAGAACATTGATTATTTACAAACTCGTTACCGATCTAAGAATGAGAAGGATATAATGAACTTACACATCCGTTGTTTCGCCGAATGGTTAAAGAATCGTATTAGTGAACAGATTGAGCATTCACCAAATTCTGTTTCAAAGACCTTGAAATGGTTATATGTGGGCCTAAATCAACCGTGTTGTCATTTTCTAGTTATTTTATAAATGGATACACTTTCTATACAAAATGTCAAGATGACAAAAGCACGATGCAAAATAGTGGGGTGTCTTTGGTATCCGAAGCTTTGCACATTGCTAGTGCTAAAGACAAAAATCCAGTATGGTGTGACATGTCCTATTATGGTGTGATCCAAGATATATATGAGTTGGACTACAACACGTTTCAGATTCCTATTTTTCGTTGCAAGTGGGCTGAAAATGATAAGGGTGTACGCACAGAAGATGGATTGATCTTAGTGAACCTAGATAGGGAGGGATGTAAACACGACCCATTTATAATGGCATTACAGGCAAAATAAGTTTTCTATGTGATAGACACAGCTAACAAGGGCTGGTTTGTAGTCTTATCTCACAGAAGAAGGCCCCATGAAGGAGATGATGATGACGATGACATCGTTTTAGAAGAAGAAACTTCTTTGTCTTCAATCATTCCATCTATGTCTGTAAATGATGATCTTGTTGTTGAAGAAGAAGAGATATGTGCTCGAGAAGAGCATAATGACGGGACATTTGTTGATGATGTCAGTGTGCATAAAAATAAAAAACAGCGTACGCATAAGTGATAGTAAGTATTAGCATTTTCTTGATGTGCACTAATATCTTTCTGTAATGAATGTAAATATGTCTTAAATTTTGTAAGATTTTATTATGTTGTTTTATATGCAGTTTGCTAATATTTTTTTGTACCAAATTTTGTTGTAGATGTCTTCCAATGAAGACGACTCAATGACCACAATGATTAGTAGGGGCCGTACCACAATGCCTAAAGTTTCGAGAAAGAGACGTAAAGGACAAAAAATTCAATTGGAATGGAATTCAGAACGACAACCAATTGGGAAAACCCAAAACATTTTCAGCAGCTATATTGGAGTCGCATCCCGAGAGCGAGTTCCAATCAACATCGATACTTGGAGTGATGTGGGAGAAGGTCTCAAGGACCTTATTTGGGAAGAGATTGAGGTGAGTATGTAGACGTTAATATTGTTTGTATATTTTTTGTATGAAAATATTATATTATATTTTATGTGTATGTGATTTTGTTATTTGTAGGGTGTTTTTTCGATTGGATCTGTCAGAAAGCAGTGGGTATTACAAAGAGCCAATGATAGATGGAGGGAATTCAAATCTCGGTTATCAAGAAAATTCATGAGGGACAAAGACGGAAACATATGCAAACACCCACCCAAAGAATATGATTTTATATCTGCAGATCAATGGGAGGATTTTGTCATGAGTCGATTGACCGAAGAATTTAAGGTGATAATATAAACTGGTGTACTTTTGTTGTTTTGCTTGTAAGACATTTAAATATATTTTCATATTTATTGTTCGTAAAAAAAACCAGAGAAGAAGTAAGGCTGGAAGAGAATTATCGTCAAAGAATGAGTATCGGCCTAGAATTTCACGTAAGGGCTATGTTGGCCTAGAGCAAGAAATTGTAAGATTTGATTCATTTTAAAGTGATTTGTGAAATTTCATATAGAGGTATAAAAGTATTGTGCTTTTATCATATTATAAACAGATCAGTGAGAATAGTTTAGATCCAGTTATTTCAAAGATTTCTAGAGCAGAATTATGGAAAAGAGATAGAATGGACAAAACTGGTGTTGTTACTAGTGACAAGGTCAAGGAAGTGGTGTACAAGATTGTAAGTTTAATTTTTTATCTCGTTGATTTTTCATCACAATATATAGTTTTTATTATTTTTACATATGTATGTTTTATATTTTGCAAGGATGCTCTATCTCAAGAAGTTTCTGAGGGACTCATTACTGAGAAGGGATGTAATGATGTGTTAACAATGGCATTGGGGAAAAAAATCACCCAGGACATGCGAGAGCAACCGGACCAGGAATAACAATTACAAAATATTGTCAAAGTGTGGCTCGAACAGATGATCAACCATCCCATATGATGTTACAAATGCAACAGACCATTAAAGCTTTGGCCATGAAGATTAAGTATCTTGAAGGGAAAAATAAGGGCAAGGATCTCGACAATGTTGGGGATACAGACCAATACCCTACTTCCAAATCTAATTGTCCACTTGCACAATTCTCACATCTATCTGAGGTAATCAACAAGTCTGTTATGTAGTAAATGTTAGAGACAGTCATTTCTCATGTTGACAATATCTATATTTGATTTTGGTAGGGCTATCACAAGTGTATTTTTATGTTGGATAATCCATTACGTTCAGTAGCTGATGGAAGGGTGTATATATCTCATACAAATGAGCCAATTATCCTTCACAATGTGGAATTGGATCCAAAACACAAAAAAGTGATAATTGATACCCCGCTGATGCCTGAAGAAAGTGTGCCAATACCTTTAGATATGGCTGAAGTTTATCAAGTTTGTCAAGGCATAGGCACCTACCTTCCTTGGCCTACAGAATTGATCAAAATAAATATGAAGGTATATGCGATAACTTGACAGTGTTTTTATTAATTTATTGAAATGATCATGTATATTAATAAACTATATTTTTTATTTTTATAATCATATTTAAGGAATCCCAAGACTCATTGTCTCAAAGAAAAGTGAGGGAATCAATAAGCGCACAAACAGGAAATTCAAAAACTAGAAAAAATTGTGAGGAAGTCTCAAGTCCCGTCAAGCCAACATGCAAAAAGCCTCCAACGAAGATGAAACTGTTGATGGTGTATGTGGAAGATGATGAGAATCATAACATCTCTCTTCAGTTGTCTAAAGATGTAGTAGGTTATACACATGAGCTAATTATCACATCGGAATTGGTTAAAATATGCCATGATAAAGACCAACTAGAAGCCTCGCACATATCAGTGTACATAAAGTAAGTTTCTATACGAGTAATATGTGTTTCTATACAAGTTTCTATACAAGTACAAAGACTAATTATGTGTTTCTATACAAGTACAAAGACTAATTATGTGTTTCTATACAATTACAAAGACTAAATATGTGTTTTTTTGTAGGCATTTGTTCAACAAAGTGACCTCGGGAAATATATTTAATATATTTGGATTTATATGTCCACATTTTATAGATCCTCTATACAATGATAAAGTGGAGACTCGGGCGCAGTACATAGAAGATCAGTTCATTAGAGGGAAGAAACAAAGATTAGAATTGTTCTTTATACCTTATAATGTGGGGTACACATGCATTTTGTCGATTGTCTGTTATTTGTTTACTTTAAATGTTGCTTAAAAATACATTAATCTTAAAATGTAATACTCATGTATGCATAGGGGACATTGGATACTTTGTGTCTTCGACCCTATGTGGGGTAAGTGCCACTATCTTGATCCGTTACGAGGAAAATTATGTGGGAACGTGGAAAAACTCATGGAGTTGTAAGTACTTCATAAAACAATTTCAATTACATAATACATGTATTGAAAGTTGCATATATAGTTACTAATGCATAGAATTCTTGATATGAATTTGAATAGGACTCATAAAGTTTATCAAAAGAGAGATGTCCAATATAGGAAGAATTTAAAATGGGAAATTATCAAGGTAATTTACCATTTTGATCCAGAAAAATACTGCTTTCTGATTCACCAATAGAAGTGTTGTTCTAGTTTCTTCAGATTCTGCTACTTCATTTGATATGGTGTTATTTTTACAAATGCTCTTATTTTTACATATATCGATTAGATCTTCTTCGGGTCAATATCATCAAGGGCATCCAAGGGCAATTGTTAATTGTTGTATGTGATATTCTTAAGTGTTTCTTCCTTCACTTCATAGGACGACCAGGAAATTATCAAGTGTCCTGTCACTTCTTTGTGTTTTTTTTCTGGTATCACAATTGCATAAACAGATGCAATTACATAAACTCAGGTGTCCTCTTTCGTTCATGTTTGTTGGAAATAGCTATTACATAAGGTGGTGCTTTTACATAAACTGTTGGAGCAACAAACATAAACTCACATCTGTGCCACCTTTCGAAACAGCTATTACATAAACTCACATGGGGGGGATTCCACTTACCGGTGGTCGGACATACTTTCACACTGTGTTCTCCCAAACTAAGCCACTTCATGTCAAGGGGGGCATTGGCACAAGGCTATTATACTCCATATAAAGCCATATCAGGTTTTCAGACAATGGCACGAAGACTATCTGTGATGAGGTCAAAGATACTAGGAAGTAGTGTGCAATTGTGATGAATTGGTTGGTTTGACTAGAAAGTAGCTTTTTATTAAGACTGGCAAATAACAATTGGCTTTCCCAACAACTATGCCTAAAATTTCAGCTAGAAATTTTTTAATAAACCCAGCTTCTATGCCATCACTCAGTCTGACTACTCACGAGTGTCTGGTATCATTGGTTGTTTTCAAAAGTGCACAAAAATAGTTAAGACACCTAAGCACCTCTGAGTACCAAACCACTGTGACCTTTATTTTTCCCAGCTACCATTACACAATGAACATATCATCATGACAATTGCAGAGAGCTCGGCCTTTAAACTTCTGAAGTGTATAATGATAACTATACAAAAGGTGACATACATGATTTTCTTTCCTGATATCTACGTAATGTGTACACTAGTAAAAATGCATAATATTTCGTGTCATGATACATTTTGGTTTCAGCAACTAGATTGTTAAATATGTGACTGTTTGACTGCCATGTGAGATCAGTTCTAAAACCTTTAGCAATCAAGCTTTTGTATACATAAAGCATAGCTTGGCAATCATGGCACATCAACTAATGAGAAAGGTCAGTCTGAAATCCGCTCATCAGATTTGGCATCTTCAGAAGGTGTTCTTCTCATGATGCTTTTCTAAATGAGGGGACTATATAACTGCTGAAGTGTGGTCACTTTTAAAGTTCTCTAAAATCTAATTTGATTAGATCAATCATAACTTAATATTCATAGCACATTGAAATCCTAATAAAATTCACACACAAAACTTGGCATCTTAATAACATGTTTTGCTCAAAAATTATTGCATGGGATGACAATTATTTACTGTGATGCGATCATTTCTGAAGTTGTTAACCATCAAATCATAACCTGACAATCACAACGCAACCAATTTGAAAGCTATATTTGAAAATCACAATTCTGAAGTTGTAACAATCAAACTAAAGCACAACTTGACAATCACAACACATCAACTAGTTTAAAAGCTGTATTTGACATGTGTGCCTAGCTGAAGATGTTTTCGAAAATGAGAACAGATTAAGCTGAGGAGGTATGGCCGAAACTCAGCTGGAACCTTATTTTGGGAAAACTGAAATCATAACTGTTTGAACACACAAAGGATTTAAACTGAACTTTAAGAAATAATGCATTTATTAAGGAATTTAACAGCGTGCAAAATTAAGAAGAAAAAAAATCCCATAATGATATAAAGTTTCAAACTTGCATACATACGCATTCTATGGTTCTCTCTACAGATGCAAAAGGTAATGATTCACTCATGCAGCCTTAACAGAGGGTTCAAGGTCTCCAGGACTCAAATAAAAATGAGATCCTGACATCTAGAGTAAAAAATGTGACCAAGCAACAAATTTAAGACTCATCAATGCCTTAAGAAAAATATTGAGGATTCAGAATTACAGAAAAATTGGAAATGATAAGTGATGTGAATAAGGCACCCATATGAGACTGATGGCCCTCTAGCCCAAGTCCACTGATACTTACACATAGTTGGAGCAGGGGAATTGATGGCAGAAAACCAAAATCCACCTGGCCTTACAAAACATTCAATATCCAACAAACAAAAATGACAGAACCATAAGATATTGTGGAACTCGGCAGGTAAGTGTAGGGATGGAATTAATAGAAGTTCAACAGCTTCCAGAGTGGTGTGAAAGATACAATCTCTTTTGACCGCTTTCATCAACAG
This sequence comes from Alisma plantago-aquatica, assembly GCA_963693085.1. Lineage (NCBI taxonomy): Eukaryota > Viridiplantae > Streptophyta > Magnoliopsida > Alismatales > Alismataceae > Alisma > Alisma plantago-aquatica. The sequence goes on from OY856409.1 coordinate 999,042,110, forward strand.
TTCATCATAAACTGGACCAGCTCTAAAGATCATAAAGATTTCAGAACGGTTACTACACTTTTAGATTGAGTATAACATTTTACTGCGGAAGAAACAGAAATTATTACAACATTTTACTGTGTACCCCCAAACAGGATGAATAAGGGGTGCCACACATTTTTCACCTGATGGGTTTGTTGGTAACAGTTGAGAATCATCCATTTTTACTACTAGCGCATTCGGTGGATCACTAGGCACCACACTTACCTTGTCAGTGGAGACAATATTACCATCAGAACTTTTATCAATCACCAATTTTGTGCCTGTATGTCCTTATTTTTCTCTGGTGAAGAATCTGGTTTGGAATTGTACTCTTGAGCGACATTTGAGTTAGGAGCTTTTTGTTCATTATCTGGTAAAGAAGTTTGATGGTTGTTCCCTTTGCCAGTGTACTTGCAAGCATTGCTACCATAATATCCATTGCAATCCCCATTGGGTAACCTCATTCTCACATTTTGTACTTTCTTTTCTCTGTGTAGATCAACAGACTTGGCTACTTCCATATCCTTTGGAATAGGATATTTACAAGTAAATATTGTCGATGTTTTGATTGCATGATCATTATGAGCTTCCAAAAGGGTCATTTTGAGATCATCAGTTGGTTCCATTATTCTTGAATCGATTTTATTCTGAGACTTGCCACACTCTCTTACAAGATCATTACAATATTCAGAGACAACACCAGTTGTTGTCCTATCTGCCTTCTTACAAGAACCACGACAGACACCATAATCCAGTGGCAAAAAATTGTGAATTTTGTTGAATTTTCTCCCATTGGCACACTGGCTGTTACTCTTAACAGATGTGACTAGTTCAGAAGCTTCTTCATGTAATTCTCTATCCTCTGCTTCCTCTGCATTTAATTTAATTTTCCTTCCCACCTCCGGCCGAGAAGTTGTAGGCATGGAGTCAGGCTAAGGAAGCTGATGTATATGCACTCAGAAGCTTATTAAGGCACGATGGGATGACCCCCTTTATCCAATTAATCCTGGAGGCACTCATAGGCACGACACAAAATTGGTTTTCTTCTTGGACGGCGATGGGATTTATCCAGAAGTATAAGACACCACTGTTCAATTAGCTCTCGAGCAAGCTTCCGTAGTTCCTTTTCTTCCGTTTTCAGCTACTTTTTGCCAGTGATTTTTATCCTAGGTATGCCTCCGAACTTGGGCTACCTCACTGAAGATGGCGAGCCTCGCTGGGCCGCCATGACAGAGTTTTCAACTCAGTTTCTCATGTTTCATCTTCAGTAAGACACCTTTAATGTACTTATATGCTTCTTTCTCATGTATCAACGTGGTCCGAGCAAAACTTGGTGTTGAAGCTTGATGCTATATTTCTGGCTGGACACACAACAGCTTTGAGGCCTTTGGGCACTCAAGTTCATCGCGGAAGGATTCAGTAGCTTTGATGAGTTATAGAGCTTTCGTCTTGTGTATTTCTTTCGCTCTTGGTATTGTGTTTCCTGGACTTGTGCTCTTTCTGTCAATCGGCCATGGCGGATGGTGTGGGGTTGGGAGTTCCCTGTCGCCCCCGAGCTTTGTCTGAGGCCCTTCAGATTTGTTGTTCTTGGAATTTCACGGAGCAGGCTGCTCCGCATGGCATCGAATGCCACGTGGTTGTCAATATTGACCGTGACCTTTTGATTGTAACTACTCCAAAACATGTACGTAGATAACAATAGAAGCAGCGTGCTCCTGTTTAGATTAGGAACAGCAAATCTGCGCTCTGTCCGAGGCTCATTGGAATCGTGGGTTGCTGACGGAGATCACTTTTCCCCCAGGTCACGAGCAGAGCAAGTCTGGGCACGGCTTCGTGCTCCAGAAGAGAGGCAGTGCCTCGTGCCATGGTTGGCTATGAAGGCAGGGAGTCGAGGTGAGAGGTTGAGGAAGTCGGGGAACTTAGCTTTTTTTTATGTGTCACCTTCGGGTATGATCAGACTTAGGCCTATGGATGGCATCAAGTTATCTATGGTATGTTATGTAATGTGCTCGATTGACAATGGTTCATCCTGTCATGTTCATGATCAAACATTTTGAGTAATGGGCAAAAAAAAATTCTTTTCCTTCCCAAAGATATTTTACCATCCAGTGTACCATCATCACCAATAGCCGGTTTTGACTTTGAAAATAAACCAGTAGAAGAGCGCCCTAAGATCTCAACTTGAGAAAGGAAACATTTTATTGCAACAGCAGAAATTCTGAAGCCTCCATGGACTGTAAAAAAAATCCATACACATTTTCAATTGAGAATGTGACATTTAGAAAATTATAGAAAAAAATAATATCCACATTAATGATTCCCCAACAACTCTTGTAGAATTTTCCACTATGATATTAAAAACTTATCTAGATTGTGGAGATAAAAAAATGTTTTTTGTTGGTAAACTGATAATTGACTTCAGATTTGAATATTTTCTGTATGATAAATCTTGTATCGAAAATATTGGCAAATCAGTACCTGTCATGTTTCAGTCGCTGTTGGAATTGCTGTAAGCTTGACTTCTTCATGGGTTTGAATCTTTGCAAATGTTCTAGGAATAGCATTTTTGATTCTTTTTGCACAAAGATTTGAATAATTTTGATTATGTTTACCTAACAAGTTCTCACAATTATTTGGATAACAAATTAATATTTATTTTGTATAGTGTCCAAAGCAGCCGAACAATACAGATTGCGGGTATTATATGTTGAAGTATATGAAAGACATCTTTGATGCGAGAAATAGAAATATTCTTGAATGTGTAAGCTACTTAACATTATATTCTTTTAGTTTGTTCAAATTTCTAAATAAATTGAAAAAATCACAATATGTTGATATATTTGTCATATGATTGCAGTATTATTCAAAGTATATTGGTCGTTGCTTCAACCAAGAGGAAATTGATGAGGTCTGAAATGAGTGGGCGACATGTGTTCTTGAGCACACATAAGATTATGTGACATGTGGGGGAGACATTTGTTCTTTACCATAGATCAATGTGTGAAACTTTTTAAGTTAGTTTTCAGTTCGATTCTAGAGTGGATACTCAATACTTTGTATTATTGAATCGTTGTATGGATGATTTAATATTAATTAAATTTCGTATTAGTTTCTTTCAAGGTTTGATGGAAATTTTGTTCAACTATGTGTTTGTTTGTAAAATGAAAAAGTATAATGGCATATTTATTATAATTTATTAATAATATGGTTAATTTGATCAATACAATTGGTGCGATATATGACCTTTCAAACACTAATCAAAGATAACAATTAATAATATGTTGTAAAATGTATGATTCTACAACAAACAACACATGTTGTGTTATCCACACCTATTACAACAGGTTTGTCAAGAAAAAATACACCTATTACAACAGGTGTTTCTAATGAACTACAACATGCATAACCTTTTGTATAAATTGTGTATATTACAACAGTCACACACCATGTTGTCTAAACAATCTTACTACAACGGTTAAATGTATGGAAAGACAACATACTCCAACTGTTGTATAAACATGTATATTACAACAGGTGCACTGCATGTTGTAATAGACCTACCTATTATAACGGGTGTGTTTAGTGAAAGACAACATGCTTCGACTGTTGTATAATATATATTACAATGGGTGAACCGCATGTTGTAAAAAATACCCCTATTACAACGGGTGTGTTTAGCGAAAGACAACGTCGTTCAACTGTTGTATAATATATATTACAATAGGTGCACCACATGTTGTGTAAAATACCCATATTACAACATGCCATTCCTTAAAAGACAACATGTTTCAACTGTTGTATAAAATACATCTATTACAACATGCGATCACATGTTGTGTAAAGCACCCCCCATAAGACCACGCGATCTAATACAACGGTTAACACCTGTTGTAAATTGAGAAAAGGAACTGTTGTAAAAAGCATTTTCTGTAGTAGTGAAAAAACAACGGTTTAAAAATGTCCGGGCCAGGAGCCTTGTTTGGATACATCTGCTTTACTATCAAAAGAATCTCAGCCTCAGAAATATGCTTCTCTAGCTTCTCATTCATATGTATATCCACTCCCGCATGTAGACCTCTGGTAGCCATCTCAGAATTGCTTGGTGAGCTAGACGCAAACATGTCAGAGAAAAAATTCAGAATTACCTCCTCTATCTCATCCTCTTTTGTTCTAACCAAACCTAGTTCGTCAGTGAGGGTGTCAATTTGGTTCCTCCTCCTTATGAGGGATGCTTTGTGATGGAAGTGACTTGTATTCTTATCCCCAAATTTCATCTCGTTCATTCTAGCTCTTGCACATCAATATTCCTCATACTTTCTATGCCAATGTTGTAAATTCTTTGCTAGTTCCTCACACCTTATCAGTTGATTATGGTTAGGTGTCTTCCTTTGCTCTTCCGCCAATAAATGTTCAACTTCCACAATCCTTTTCTTCACATTGCCAAAGAACTCCAAAGCCGATTTAAAAAGTTTTTCCCCACAAGCTTCTAGTCTAGACGGGAGGTCCCCCTCTAGTTACTTTTCCAAAAAGATTTTACTGTAACCAAGCACCCCTCCTCAAATGTCCACATGGGCTCAAATATAAAGAACTTTTCCCTCTTCTTCTTTTTAAAAGTCCTTTTGTCAGCTGATATAACAATAGGCCAATGGTCTGACTCATACCTTGGCAGATGAAAAACCTTACAGTATTAAAAACAAACTCTCCAGCTAACTGTAGCAAGTGCTCTGTCAAGCCTCTCCTGGACCAGAGTTTACATAATCAACCCTCTCTCCCAAGTAACTGGGCTTCCCGAGAAAGCAATATCCATCAAAGTGCAGTCATCAATAACATCGCTGAAGTCTTACATCCATCGTTCCGACCTTGGTGGTCCTCCCAGATTTTCATCATTTGAGACAATTTGATTGAAATCACCAAAAAAAACCATTGGCATCTAATATTTATTTTTTAGCCGCCGCATCAGGTCCCAAGTTTTTTCTTTGTCCTTATGTTCTGGCCATCCATAAATCCTGACCGCTATCTATTTTTCGTTACATTTTGTTGTGTTTTGCAGTTTTCCTATTTACAATTCTTGATTAGTGTATAACGGGTCAGTCAAGTCCAAAATCCTACAATTTTTTTTATTAATGAACACTATTTATTGTTGGGTTTTGTTAGTGGGGATTAGCGTGGACGTAGTTTCCTTAGAGATGGTTGACAACCTAGTTGATATATGTGCATGAATGAGGATTGTAGATGATGAGGAGGGGATTTTTGATCTGCCGGAGGGGACTACAGACAAAGGAGGAGATTACACTGATATATCCTTAGCAGCGAGACTCTTGACAGATAGGGCATACAACTTTATGGCTCTGAAGAGAACTCTTACTCTGGCATGGTCGTTGAGGAGCAATGTAATCTTCAAGAAGATTAATTCAACTGTCTTCATTATCCAATTCATGCATTGGAAGGACAAGAAGAAGGTGTTAGACGGTGGTTCATGGCACTTCAACAATAGACTTTTATTAACTAATGAAGTGGATGCAATAGATGTTCCATGCCAGATAGTGTTTCAAGAATCTATGATCTAGGCACGACTGTACAGACTCCCTCTCAGACACAGATAGGAAGAAATGATACATATTGTTGCTAGTAGGATTGGCAGAGTCATAGACATCTCCGGGATGAGCTTGGGTGGGAAGCTTCAACATGAGTCCGGTTGGGAATTGATGTCTCAAAACCTTTAAGAAGATTTATGAAATTTCAAAATAGTAAGGGAAAGGTGGTATCACTGAACATTAAGTACGAGAGATTGCCAAATTTCTGCTACCTGTGTGGGAGGTTGGACCACATTGATTGAGACTGCTTGCTTGAGGAGGAAGATGAAGAACAACAATAGGAATGGGGAGCCTAGTTACGAGCGTCTCCTAGGAAACCAAGAGTCCCGGTATGCGAGGAGATCTATGGGGCTGGGTCAGCAAAATGCAACCTTGTTTTTCACATGAAGCCAGAAGGGAAGGTAGCAATGACGAAACCTGATACCCAAGGAAGTGAGAAGACAATACAGATTCATGTATATGATAAAGGAGATGTAGGTGAAGCCACTGTTCCTAAACAAAGTACGATCCTAAACCAGTTAGAACACGTCGGAGGACATAATTCATATCAAGAAGGGGCGATAGCCGCTACGCGCTCTGACCCGAGGGACAAGGAGAAGCAAGCCCCAAAGAGGAGGTCAGAGTCTTCTATTGTTCAAGAGTGTTTGGGGCATGATGGAGTGTTTTTGGAGCGACCAAGACAAGGGTACCTTAATAAGTGTTGTAAGAAGGAGGGGATGGCACCAGACCACAAGCAACTGAAGAACTTGTTTCATCTGAAGGGACAACCTACCATAACAAGGGAACATCTGTAGAAACTACTAACAGGATGGGATGTGATACCCTTTTTGTCCAGTGGGTCTTTGAGGACTTGAACAACTCCCTCACACATCACACCAATCTGATGAACAAAGGTACAAAGGAGCTAATGATGCATAATGATGGCCCAGTTCAATTGCAATATGCAGGGGGAGGAAAAAGGAATAGAGAGGACAACAATGATATTATGGAGTTGGATGACGATCTGGGAAATATCTTCGTACTCAAAAAGCAAATCGTATAGAACGGGGATCATGTTCAGAAGGTGGGTGTGTCTTCTTTTAGAGTAGCGGAAACTGGTGTTGACCAGACCCGTGAACAATAATAAAAAAATTAAGCTAACTGTCAAGGACTACACAAACTCGACACAAAGAAAGCTCTCCAGTCCTGGTGCTGGAGAGAGAGCCCCAACTTGGTTTTTCTATCAGAGACCAAGGTTATTGATGCCAGATAGGAGAAAGTCAAACGGTACGGTGGGTTTGTAGATGGTTTATGCATTTCTAGTGTGGGAAGATCAGGTGGACTGGGACTGTGGTGGGAAAATGTACAAGTGGAAGTGAAAAGCTTTTCTCAACACCACATGGAGTGTGAGGTGCACAAGGAAGATGACAACCAAAAATAGATAGCGGTCGGGATTTATGGATGGCCAGAACATAAGGACAAAGAAAAAACTTGGGACCTGATGCGGCGACTAAAAAATAAATATTAGATGCCAATGGTTTTTTTTGGTGATTTCAATCAAATTGTCTCAAATGATGAAAATCTGGGAGGACCACCAAGGTCAGAACGATGGATGTAAGACTTCAGCGATGCTATTGATGACTGCACTTTGATGGATATTGCTTTCTCGGGAAGCCCAGTTACTTGGGAGAGAGGGTTGATTATGTAAACTCTGGTCCGGGAGAGGCTTGACAGAGCACTTGCTACAGTTAGCTGGAGAGTTTGTTTTTAATACTGTAAGGTTTTTCATCTTCCAAGGTATGAGTCAGACCATTGGCCTATTGTTATATCAGCTGACAAAAGGACTTTTAAAAAGAAGAAGAGGGAAAAGTTCTTTATATTTGAGCCCATGTGGACATATGAGGAGGGGTGCTTGGTTACAGTAAAATCTTTTTGGAAAAGTAACTAGAGGGGGGACCTCCCGTCTAGACTAGAAGCTTGTGGGGAAATTCTTTTTAAATCGGCTTTGGAGTTCTTTGGCAATGTGAAGAAAAGGATTGTGGAATTTGAACATTTATTGGCGGAAGAGCAAAGGAAGACACCTAACCATAATCAACTGATAAGGTGTGAGGAACTAGAAAAGAATTTACAACATTGACATAGAAAGTATGAGGAATATTGATGTGCAAGAGCTAGAATGAATGAGATGAAATTTGGGGATAAGAATACAAGTCACTTCCATCACAAAGCATCCCTCAGAAGGAGGAGGAACCAAATTGACAACCTCCTTTTTCCTCCCCCTACATATTGCAATTGAACTGGGCCATCATTATGCATCGTTAGCTCCTTTGTACCTTTGTTCATCAGATTGGTGTGTTGTGTGAGGGAGTTGTTCAAGTCCTCAAAGACCCACTGGACAGAAAGGGTATCACATCCCATCCTCTTAGTAGTTTCCACAGATGTTCCCTTATTATGGTAGGTTGTCCCTTCAGATGAAACGAGTTCTTCGGTTGCTTGTGGTCTGGTGCCATCCCCTCCTTCTTACAACACTTATTAAGGTACCCTTGTCTTGGTCGCTCCAAAAACACACCATCATGCCCCAAACACTCTTGAACAATAGAAGACTCTGACCTCCCCTTTGGGGCTTGCTTCTCCTTGTCCCTCGGGTAAGAGCGCGTAGCGGCTATCATCCCCTCTTGATATGAATTATGTCCTCCGACGTGTTCTAACTAGTTTAGGATCGTACTTTGTTTAGGAACAGTGGCTTCACCTACATCTCCTTTATCATATACATGAATCTGTATTATCTTCTCACTTCCTTGGGTATCAGGTTTCGTCATTGCTACCTTCCCTTCTGGCTTCATGTGAAAAACAAGGTTGCATTTTGCTGACCCAGCCCCATAGATCTCCTCGCATATCGGGACTCTTGGTTTCCTAGGAGACGCTCGTAACCAGGCTCCCCATTCCTATTGTTGTTCTTCATCTTCCTCCTCAAGCAAGCAGTCTCAATCAATGTGGTCCAACCTCCCACACAGGTAGCAGAAATTTGGCAATCTCTCATACTTAATGTTCAGTGATACCACCTTGCCCTTACTATTTTGAAATTTCATAAATCTTCTTAAAGGTTTTGAGACATCAATTCCCAACTGGACTCGTGTTGAAGCTTCCCACCCAAGCTCATCCCGGAGATGTCTATGACTCTGCCAATCCTACTAGAAACAATACGTATCATTTCTTCCTATCTGTGTCTGAGCGGGAGTCTGTACAGTCGTGCCTAGATCATAGATTCTTGAAACACTATCTGCTATGGAACATCTGTTGCATCCACTTCATTAGTTAATAAAAGTCTATTGTCGAAGTGCCATGGACCACCGTCTAACACCTTCTTCTTGTCCTTCCAATGCATGAATTGGATAATGAAGACAGTTGAATTAATCTGCTTGAAGATTACATTGCTCCTCAGCGACCATGCCAGAGTAAGAGTTCTCTTCAGAGCCATAAAGTTGTATGACCTATCTGTCAAGAGTATCGCTGCTAAGGATATATCAGTGTAATCTCCTCCTTTGTCTGTAGTCCCCTCCGGCAGATCAAAAATCCCCTCCTCATCATCTACAATCCTCATTCGTGCACATCTATCAACTAGGTTGTCAACCATCTCTAAGGAAACTACGTCCACGCTAATCCCCACTAACAAAACCCAACGATAAATAGTGTTCATTAATAAAAAAAAATTGTAGGATTGTGGACTTGACTGACCCGTTATACACTAATCAAGAATTGTAAATAGGAAAACTGCAAAACACAACAAAAGGTAAACTACAAACTACAAAATACAAATATGAAGGCAATACCGAATTGCGCATGAAGGCAGTATTGAATTGCAAACTGCCAACTTGAAGACAATATTGAACTATGAAGTACACTTTCCTTATGATCGTAGCACTTGAACTGTGAACTTGAAGGCAGTATTGGCTTCTTGTAATGCACTTGAACTGCAAATTGACAATTCTCTTCTTAGAGAACAATTGTTTGAACAATTCTCTACTTAGAGAACATGATGAAAAATCAACCGAACTTTATTGTTAAAAGTTAGTCAAGTATATATTATTGTTAAAGGGATGTTGCACTGCAATACCATCACTATAATCCTTATGCATTATGAGCCACTTATTTTCATTGTAAGTTGCAATATGAATATCCAATTTTCTATTTTAGTAAGTATATATTTGATGCGTAAGGTGTCATTGAGATTTATATGTTGCTAATAATGTTATTATGTTCTGTTATTTTCTGGGACATCTTCGAAGAATTATAATACTCAACATGTATAGACATAACATATTATGTTAAACCCAATCTAAAAACCACTCATGAACTTTCACAACATGTGTTTACCCTTGACACTCTTAGTCGTCAATAACATAATGATTGAGTTTTGTTCCATTCATCAAGCAAAACAATCCATGGTAGTCAACCCTCAACATCTGACATGGGGTTTTTGATGCCACCAAAACCTAAAAATGCACCACAAAACCCCTTAGCCCTTCTCCTCATGTAGAATTTCCTCTAACTATGAATACCAAGTTTTCGATGCCCGTTGCTTCAGCTACAACTCCAGAGATTGACATTGTGCAGTCTCATATGCCCATGGCTTTAGGTACAACTCTAGATCCTGACATTGTGCAGCCTCAGATGCCCGTGGCTTCAGGTACAACTCCAGGGCCTAATATTTTGCAGCTTCAGATGCCCATGTCTTCAATTATAACTCCAGAGATTGATATTTTATAGATTCAGATGCATGTGGTATAATTACAATCCCAGAGCTTGATATCTTGCATCATTCTATATATTCTTTTTCTGTTGAGTAACTTTCAACAATTTGATAGGGAGAAATACATTCAAACTACACCAAGGGTGTCAATAGAGATGTGTGAGGATACTAATAAGGATGAAATTTTAGATCATAGTGAATCACAAGTAGAAATTCTCTCTACACCATTGACACAGATGGGCATGCAATGATAGTACATATGGATACCATTGCGGTTAATTTTCATCAGGAAATTCAACAATTTGATCAAAATGTTGATAATGAATCTTCATTGGCTAATACTACTTCTCCAGTACTTGTTGACAAAGTTGATACTACACTAATCACTTATAATAAAGATGTTCTATCAATTCATGATGATGATTTTGTTGTGCTTAATATTGGTAGATAACTAGAAGTATGCTTTGGGGAGACGAATATATGGGCTACACCTCACTGAGATATCAAGTTTTACATTCAATGCCCATGTTCAAATTGTTATCAACTCATACATGAACTATCTTTAGTTCAACGCCAGTAGTGGACTCGGCCCTTTGGATTGGATTTCTCAATAATTTTTCCAAATATGTGGGGATCTAAAAATCAATATCATTTATATAGCACTGAGGACTATAAGGACCTAGTTCTTTCTAGACCTCCTCTACAATCTCTAGATAGCCCTTTGTATTGTACACCAAAGGACTTTTTCCCATGTATGAAACTGAAGATTTTCTTGATCTCATTCTTCCCAAACCCCCTCTATAGCCTCCTAAAGAATTTGTGAGCTTGTTCCTCCTTGACAACCTCCAAACATCAAGACTACCTCTACTTCAACTGAAGACTGACAGCCTCATTTTTCTCAAGCCTCCTCCACAACCTCTAGATGTTTATGAGCTTCTCTTCATCCACCACCTCCAAACCTCACTTTAGCTAAATTACAGACAAACATGGTGTTCTTTTTTGATCTCTTATTCCATTACCATGTTCATTGTTATGATGCTATGTGACTCACTTATGACAAGCTTCAAAACCTTTGCTACTTCTTCAAGTCCCATAGTATTGATCAGCTCATTAGAATCGAGTCTGTTGAAGTAGAGGAGAGTTGATGCAGGAAGATTGTGGCCTTTGGCACGATCATTTGATTAAAAAATATTACGATTTACTAGTTTGCATGTGTTTCAAGTGTTATTTGATATTTTCCAATTTGTTTTTTAAAAGCATGTGGTTTAGTCCTACTTTGGTGACTAGTCTAATAAGTTGGGTTTACACACATATAGATTCTTTTTAGGCTCTTTAGTAAAGTAGACTTGGTGACTAAAATGTAATGATGAATTATACTTCCTTTTGATTATTTTTATCAATTAGTTTAGATTTTATACTTAGTTTAGATTTTAATCATTAGGTTCTTCATGACTACCATTTGTCCATTTTCATTGTTTGGATTCACCATGGTTTCAAAAGGAGGCATTCCCTCCCAACGGCATGCAAGAGATAAGGCTAATTGATCTTGCCTTTGTTGAAGCTTATCAACAGTTTGTCCATGATTGGACATATTCATTCACTTCATCTAGGCTTCTTAGACTACTAAGAACTTCTTCCTCAAATCTTAAGTTGCATTTTCTGGACTTGATATTGCCTTTCTACCCATGTGCATGATCACCTTGTTGTTTTAATGGGAATCTAGGGTGATTCATCCATTGAGAAGTGTCGGGATCTCTCTTTTGATTAACATAAATGCCAACCATTAGAGAGAAACCCTAAATCTAAACCCAGATTAAGGAACAAAACACTTCATTATTGGCATATATGAATAACACAATATACAAAAAACATAGGTAATTTTTTTCTTCTTCATAAAATCTCATAACTAATGTCACATCAACAACATCATATTTAGTCATCACAAACTTTACACAACTTCAATAAAGCCATAATCAAAATCTTGTACTCATATGTCATTTCATTTACATCACTTACATGTACATGAATAACACACCCAGTATATTACCCATACTGGGAAAAAGAGTGTATATGGACATTCTAATTTATCTAGATTGTTCTTATATTACATCTTCTCTATCATGACCTCTCCACTGGGTAGAATTACACCAAAAAATATTTAAAACAACCACATGAGACTCAAAATAGACCCCCACTAAGTAGATACCTCCCACTCAAGCTTAGTACAAGTACCTGCATCAGATTAAGTATAATGAAATTAAAAGAAACTTGTGGATATTGAAAAATTTAGCAGATAGTTCTAACATCTAGGTCAATCTAGTTTATGGTAATAATCTAATCAATCAGATAAGGTAATCACTTAGACCAAATTCAATTTTAAAACATCTTGTAGAGCATTTATATGAATAAATCAGTAGATGTTACTTAATTTATAAAGACAATCCTTTAGTTTGAGCAACAAGTCAATATCTAAACATCTAGAATCAATATATAACAATAACATCATCTTTGTGACACTCCACCAGTCAGACCAAGAACACATCATATAGTCTTGAAGTTGAAGTACACATAAGACATGCCTACCAAACATGACTATTCAAATGACAAGTATAAATCATATTTAAAGTGAATATTAAATTCCCACATCACCATATGTCAATATTTAAGATCAGATTCCAAACCAGACAATTTTACAAATTATATTTACAAAATATTGATTACTTTCTGGAACAAGAAATATAATCAAAAATATCAGGTCTATTATCTAGTAGTAAAAGGCATGCAACAAACATTCAACTCATATTCTACATAGCTTGTCATCTTTTATTTATTTACCTTAAAACTACTTGGTTTGTAACACATCAGTTAGAAGTTGTCATGCCTGATTCTCATGTCAATGACTCACCATCACTATCTTAGGTCTTAACCAGCCACCCTAAGATATCAACAATAGACCTCATTCCACCACATGTTGCCTAAAGACACTCACGTCCTCATCTCAGGCACATTATATAGTAACCAACATAATAGAATATCATATATCATCATTGAATGTCACATATCATCATATTTCACATGTTTTACAGTTTTCATTTCATTAGATTCTATTCCTCATGAAAATAGACTTCCATAAGAGAGTATTTAGGACATAACCACACCAGATGACTCATCCCTAAATCCTGATGGTATAACCTTGAAGGTCTAGATCCACAGTTTGATAATCCTTCTCATAATACTTTGATTACTATAAGGAATCTGTTTCATTTCCCTAGTGTGGCACTTGGGGGAACTCACTGTGTTCAGGGCACCTAACTAGATGTGTCATCATTCCACTTGTTGTTAATCCTTTTTACTCATCTTAAGTAAGATTCAATCTTCATTTATCATATGTGTATATTCTCATGCAACTAAAATGACATTAATGGTATTATGCTTATCAAGAAAGACAATGATTAAAACAATAAGAACAATAATATGTAAGTTTGCAACACATATGTTTCTTTACATTTCCACATCGTATCATAGTAGTGATCATCAGTGGGCTTTCAGTATGAGACATAATCTCATTTCTGGCATTTACCCTCAACATGGTTTCTCAAATATAATTAATACATGCTAATTCAATCTCAAGATATTTCTTATCAGTTCATTATATATCACAATTCTCATCAAATATTCACAGAGACATTAGAACTAAAAACAATATATGCATATAGACATCTTGCGTCATTCACTATACTTAGAACAAACTTGTCATGCAACAAATACTTATTCCATCTAATTTCTATAGATTTGAATAAATCTCAAGCATAAATGTACACAACATACTTAGTACTCCTCTTCTACTAACTTCCATTCTTCAATTAGGGTTATTACTCAACACATACACAAATCTCAATTTTAATCCATTTGATTAGACCATTCAGAGAATACAAATATTCTATAGACAATTATAATTTAGAAATGTATTCTTATGAATCAATTCATATCTTTGAGCTTCACCTTGTAGTTGAATTATACTATACTTATGTGCATTTTGTAATCCCTCATTCAAGAGTTTTATCCATTATTATCGTGTATCTCACTAATCACAAACATGTGCATGATTATGTCTAAATGACATCCTTTTATAGGATGGCTGATATTGCACCAATTACCATTACTTTATAGTTAAACTAGTCATAGTAGAACTATTTGACATTGATTGGATAGTCAGACATGGTACTTCACATGATATGTACAGCAAAACATTTACCTTACAACATGTATACCACAAAACATCATATATTGTGATATAAAACATGCTCAAATCTCAATTCCCAATGAATGTCTTATAATACAAGAAAATCATAAACAAAATTCATCAATCCCAATGGAGATAACCTAAATGTGAAATCCACAATATCACGAGAAAATATCCAACTGTAGTGGATGAAGGGGGCAAAATCATGCCTTGATAGGATGTTGTATAGTTGGACGACATAAGGAAGTCAAGTACAAAAGTATCGACAGAGGCAACAACGGTAGAGATAGAAATGATGGAGGCAACAAGGAGTAGGATCTAGTGATGAAGTTGTGGATGCTCAAAGAAGTTGTTGACGCCAGAGCTAGAGGAGACCAACAGAGGAGTAAGCAGAAGCAGTGAGAAGTGTTCGGTGGAGGAGTGGCAGTTGGTTGTCTTAACTAGGAGGAGGCTTGTGTAGGAGCTGGAGGTGTTGAAATATAACAAGGAAGAGGCAACAGGGGTTGTTGAGAAGCAGTAGAGAGGGGTTGGGGTGGCAGTCGCAGAAGAGAAAATCACTAGAGATTAGAGAGGTTTCTTACGGGTAGCGAAAAGTGGGTAAAGAGGGGTTTCTCATGGTATTTAAGTAAGACATACCTTGTCAGTTATTTGCAAAAACTAGCGACAAAACTTCTATGTACATGAACCTATAGCGTCATTCAGCTATGACAAACTGATGACAAAACTGATGCATCCCAGAGACACCTACGTCGTCGATTTAGGTCATGATAATTGACGAGATAATTCTATTTGGAGGGAGAAAATTTCGGGGTATGTTTAGCCTATACCCCTTTCTCATTGGTTAGTGTAGGCAAAACAAATGAGATAGACACCAAGGGTTATGCTTTCAATCACATCGATTTTTGTATGAGAAACTGACAAAATAGGGTTTTTAAGACATATGAAATGACTCCCAAAATTTTGCATGAAATTGTATTTCCACAGGAGATTTGTGTCATCGATTTCTTTGTGAAACAATTGACAAGATAAATAAAGTATAGTATATGTTTTCTCAGTTGACAAATTGTGGTGATTTTCTTTAAAGAACTGACGATATATATTGCATCATTGGTTTTCCTTAGAAAAAACCAGACGATATAAGTCATAACTCTAGTAGTGAACCATGTACTCTATTAGTCAAAAAAATTTAGGGGTGAGTTACATCCATCCAAGGTCATTCAATTTTATTTTAGTTCAAAAACATAGAGATTAAGTTGGTCACCAAAAAAAGATAGAGATTAAACTAGAACATATTTTAGGGCAAGATATTTTAAAATTGGGTAGATTTGGTGAAGGTGACAAATGCTCTCATTCACATAAATATCTTACTAAAAAGCGGTAAATAACATGAAAGTAAATATTAAATAAAAATACATAAAGAAATTACAAAAATTACATGTAATGCAACAAAGTGGATGACATGGCAAGAAAGTGCACAATTTAAAATTACATAAAAATGCAAAGAAATAAACTAAATGATGTTCAAGGATGCAAACATGAACTTGTAAGTTATAAAGATGTGGCGGTCAGTCAAGTAATTGATTATCTCAAACAAATTTCAAAACAAAGTGTGGGTTCGTCTTGATGAAGCTACTTCCAGAGTCATTTTGACTAACAATATCATGGGTCTGTCCTATAACGATCTTTTTGTCTGGAACTGTCGTGGTGGATTCAGTGTCCTAGTCTTCATGAACCTTTGATTTCATTGGATCTTGATGTCTCGTAGCATGGACAATGTGAAGTGCCACAATCACTTTGGGGGTATTCCCATGCACTTTGAGTGTTGAAATTGGCTATTCATGGTTCTCCTTGATCAAGTTCGATCCTCAAACACTCTGGATAGGTTGGAGTTGAATATGGTGACTCATGGGATCCTCCATGTGTGTTGGAGTTCCTGTGATCATCTCTCATTCCTCATTCCATAGATTGGGGCCAAAATATCTATAAAATATGTTAAGAGCATCCGTATATTCTTTTGACAATAAACCAATTATTGAGTACATAACATGCATATGAAGCATCTAGATGTGAACAAGGAGAAAAATACACAAGATGGAGATCCAATATTGGACTCCATCACTACTCACTGAGAATTTATCACTATCTATATTGCTAAGATTGTTTGTCCGCATGGGATACTATTGTCCATCATGCTAGAGAGAGATATGAAGTTCACAAGTAGGTTTTGAGACTGTATCCAAAAAGTTGGTGGGTACACATTTGAAGTTCAAGATTACCTTTATCCCACATATATATGGTCCTTCATAGGGAACAATTTAGATAGTTGAGGATCTTTTGATATCTTATCTATTTCAATTCCTTAGTATCTAGTATATTCACATAGGTTTGATAGATTTTGTCTGCAACAAAACTTATCATAGAAGAATTGACATGTAACTATATAAATATTTATATGGCAGGCATTTAATATATCATATATGTTGGTATGAGATGGGTAAATATCGAATTTTGGGCCTTTAATTGGTGCATTAGATGACTAAAAACATATATATCAGTAAGCAGCTACTGAAAGCAACACATGATAGACATAAGACATATCTTCATAATCACAATAGAGTACTCAATTTTCATATTAGAGACCATATTTATATTAGAGTTTCACCTTAGAAATGCATGTGGAGGTTTGGGAAGAAGTGTAATCTTACTAAATGGTACATGAGTCCTTATCCTATCCTTGAACATGTTGTAAAAGTGACCTATAAATTTAAGTTGTTGCCTGAGTTATGTAGGTTGTATGATGTTTTTCAAGTTTCTGGGTTGTGTGAAATAGAGCATGTGTTAAAGCCCATCAAGGTTCATCTAGTAGATGATGTAGTCTATGAGTAGGGACCAGTTTAAACCCAAGATAGACTAATACAGAAGGTGAGAAAGTGGTATATACTTTTAGTGGAGTCGTGGCATCACTGTGGTGTACTAAAAACCACTTGAGAGTTAGAGGAGGAGATCTATCAGATGTATATGACTTTTTATATAATTGTGGTGACAAAATTCTATAGAGAGGTGAGTTGAAGACCACAATCTTTTCTTTTCTTTATTATTGTTTGAATTATATTATTAATATGATTTATTCTATATTTACCCAAATAGTAGAAATATTTACAAATCATATGTGATAAATCACACACAATTTTTATGATGTGGAAAAGCTATGCTGAAATTTGGTTTAATGCAATTTAAAACTTGTGGACATAAGAAAAATATTTTCGAATCATGTTATAGGGTTGAAAGCACTCATCTTTATATCCCAGTATCCAAAGGCCATCCTCCTATCTACTTAAGGCTCAAAATTTTCAGACTTCCATAAAGGTACACTTCTCCTCAAAATAAGGGTTTCAATTTAGTCAAGTAAGAGGATCAAGGGAACACAATTTATTAGTTAGTTATGTCATATAAGCCTTTTTTACCATTTGGAATAATATTTTAAGTGGATCTATTACAACTTTAAGTACATGGATTCCATGAATTGTCTACAACAATACAATGTGAAACTAGGATTGTCTTTCCAACAAAGTTTAATTCAACATTTGAGAGAAAATATATATATTTATGAAAGATTGGAAAATTTTATATGTGTGAATAATATTAGTGATAATAGAATATATAATTTTTAGGAATATATTTCATGGATACCTAGCTCACGTGGTTGATGAAAAGCAATTAACTTCAGGTTGGTAGATGTTACAATAATCCTTGATTTTGTGAATGTATTTCCTGATGAGTATGGAGGACTATCCCCACCAAGGGAGATTGAATTTGAGATCAACATCACACCTACTTGGATATTCTATAATATCCATGTTTCACACTTTTTCCCAGATAGAGAAAAGCTAGGCGAGCTGATCTCAATTCACCACAAATTCCAATTCAATTTCTCTAATTCACTAATATTAATGGAATAATCTTCTAAATGATTTACATTTATGAAACCATTCATTAAAAATAGACAATAATAAAAGGAGAACTTAGCTCTTCATGTTACTCAAGGAAATTTGGGCCAAAACTTCTAAAACTAGTAATTGGGATAGTTTATGGTAGAGTTTTTTGGCATCATTGGGTAGCATATAAAAAAGATCTAGTAGCCATATTCCGTCCTCCCATATAACCAAGGCTCCAAAGTTCAAAATTTCCTTCAAAATCTACTTCTACCCAAAAGTATAGAGGTTCCCAATTAGTCAAAAGAGGATGATCAAGGAAACAAAACACATAAGGTCGATAATAAATTCAAAGTTTGGGTGAATACCCTATTGATTAAAAAGAAAGCTATTTAATAAAAAGGTAGAGGGGTCAAATTAACTGAAGTCCATCTAAAAACCACCAAAATCTCCAAATATAGATTATTTCAGTCCTTAAATAGGCCTAAAACTTCAAATTTACCTCCCTTATCTTAATTTAAAAAGAAACTTCTGATGGAGAAAATTTCACTTAGAGATCTTCATTTCACACTCAAAAATCTAGGAGAAAAACTAAAACACATATGGTTTAAGGACCCCCCCTCCATTTATCCCCATATTGTTTTATAGGAAATTTATTGGAAAATATAGAATTTGCCTATGATAAACACTAGACATCTTGGATATTAAATATCACTTCCATTCATTTTTTTCAAAGGATATAATTGAAAATTTTAGCCTTCAATAAAGTCTTCACTTAGAAAGAGCTTACTTTATAGGTTTTCAGCTCTTGTATAGAGATGAAGAAAGAGAAGGATATTCCTATGTGAAAATTAGGATTATGTAATAATGATTAGATATTATTTATTGAAAAGCTAAATAGATTCTTCAACGACAGCCAAAGTGACCTTGAGTTGGCATTACAAGTTTAGATTGATGAAGAAGATACATGGAATATATGCTTTGTGTAAATGAAGAATCAAATAAATAGCTCAAGTAACTTCGTTGTATCATATGTCACTAATTCCTCATTCCATTACATCCAAGGCATATTATGCTTGACACCTTTTCCAATTTCAATGATCATATATGCAACAAGAATGCATATTTTTCTTATAGTGCATCAAATGCAATTATAGAATTAATATAGCATGTCCCCATGTCGAAAAGTTCACTACTCTATGGGAATAATCCCACTATGATGGAAAAATGGGTAACTTACATATGCCAAAGTTTCCTAACACCAATCTCAATGTTGTGTACATATGTAGACAATAGCTAATCTTGAGCTTATACACATTCTCATTTAAGATGTGTTCATATGATAGTGAAATATATAAAAAAAATTAGTATCCTACCATCGCACCATTATCCCTTTGCCACCCCTCAAAATTCTCCTTCTTGGTAGTGAAAAGATATGTTTTCAAAAAATATGTAGAAAATATTAAATGAGGAATACCACAAGAAGAATTCATAATTAGAAATCTCCATAGCATACATAATGCTTAATTAACCAACTAAAAGCCAACTAAAGAAATAATATTGTGCAACTACTCCTCCCTAACCTCACCTTCCTATATTTTTTCTAGTTTCAAGAAAGGCTCTCATAGACAAAAATGAAAAAAAGCCTCTTATGACAATTCAAGTCAACATTTGAGATTAAAACTATCCATAAAAAATTAGTGCCTTAAAAAGTCAAAATGTGATATATACACCCTTCATAATTTTCACAAAATGAGAATATGTATTGTCAAGATAGATTATCCAAATATTATTTACCATGAATCAACAACAGTCTAATGAGGATGTACAAAACTAAAATTTTCCTCCAATGCCAACTGATAGAAACTTCTCTTCAATATCATATAGAACATATGGAGGAAAAGGGAGTGCTAGAATGCTAAATAAAACCTTTTATGAAACATAGAATCATCCTACAAAAATGGTCAATCATAGATAGAGATAGAAAATTGTGGTCTTTAGGAAAACTATTTACCCTCAACTAGAACAATGTATATTTTTAGCACATACAACCCATGAAAAATATGGTTGGATAATTAGATACGTCTCATACACCTATCCATCCACCCCTAAAATATCATATGGATGAAAGAATGCATTATTATTTTGAAGATATTTCTATTGACAGTGTAAAATGATGCCAAAATTTGTTATGTCAAGGCTTAGGTTTTCTCCAAAAATGATATTAATTACAGACAGCCATATACAATACACATAGACAAATACCCCTCTTCCTGTGATGAAACTAATATGAGAGCATATTCTATGATACCTCCTATTACAATGGTGGAATCTACTACATCTCCTTCTCTGAAGTTAACCATTATTTTGACACCTACTTCTTGCTTTTCTACCCCCTAAAGGTATTTTTCTCATTCTAATATTCCTTTTTATATAATGTACAATAAAGCTTCCCATTTGATATATATTACATACTTCAATGTTCTCTCTACAACCTTCAATAATATTATTATTTAATGACAACTCACCAATATGCTTCTAAACAACAATGCTCGTATAAGGTCAAGCTTTGCTTTCTTGGGAAAGAGAAACAATGATATTGATTGTTTTCCCTCCACCAACCCAATGAAAGGTCTTAATATGACAAACTCTATATCTATCACTAGAAAGATATATGAACTTTTTCACATTTCTAGTCACATTCAAGGAGTTACAAGTTTACTTATAATTTTCTTGATAAGAGAAAATGTGTTATATGAAGTTCATATAAGGTCACGTGTTACAAAGGGTGGTTACACTTTTAATCAATTTTTTGTAGCCATCTAGATTTCTATTGAGCATTCAATCAAGGGAAAACCAACAAGTATCCATCTCTATATAGCTAAACCAAACCTCCATATGGGACAGTTAAATACTTTTCATTATTCTTCATATCCTTGTAGATATATGTGTAATTGGCCATGTTGTTTGCTAAAGTTTGTTATAATTGATTGATATGTCACACTAGATAAATGAATTAGATAAGTTAATTAGATTGACACTTCATAGGGGGGATAAAAAAATATCTCATATATTTTGGATGTGAGTAAAAAAATAAGAGATCACAACTAGATGTGACTTTTGAAAACTCTCAAGTATTTGTATTTTCGAATGATTTTATCTTCATTCTTTTGATTAATTCTATTTCACAAGTATGAAGAAATTATCTACCAAATATTCAAAGATATGTAAAAGTATCTTCTCTTTAGATATCAATTCAAACTCACCAATCATCATTTCATTAAATTTTATGCATTACAATATATAAGCATTTATTATATTTATTTCGAAAAAGTAAGGTATTAGTCATGGGTACACTACAAGTTGATGCTAATTACTTGAGTAAGTACACTTCTAAGAATTTAATTAAAAAGTAGTCATTACTTGTCATAATTCTCTCCCTTTAATGAGGAAGTAAACATGTGGTAAAAAGGCACTATATTTTAAAAACATTATAATGAGAAATAAGCACATGTTAGATAAATTATCTCAATCAAAACTATCAATTAGAATCAATTATATGACTTTTTCACATGCCAATATACACTTGACACATAACCTTCAAACTAGTGTTTCCCCAAGGGATCATGTATCAATTTAAGGTTTGAGGTTTTGAAAATGTTCCAAATTATGTTTTGTTTATCAAGTGTTTTATGATTTGATTTATATTTTGGAAGCAAAATGATACACATTATACATATTTTCTAAATTGTAATCAATTATGTTGGTGAGCAAGGTGCACATATCAATTAGATGTGAACATGTAAAGATCAACTAGTTGAGTGCCATGTTAGGTTAAGTTCCCATTATAATACTTTGTATCACATTAGAGTCATTATGGTTAAAGTTTATACCACATGACAAGAATCTTTTTGGAAATATTTATCATGAGTATTTCAATTATCCTATTCAGAATTTGGATAGATTTGAGGATTGGGTGGATGTTCCTGTCAAAAATCAAGTTAAGCTAACCTACTTGAAACTTACATAGTAGGTAGAATGGAGTGATGACTATTCATTAACATGGTTCTAAAATAGTATGCTTGATCTTTTAAACAAAATCCAACTGCCCAAGTTGATATCAACCATCTACGAGTGGGAAAGTAGCCTATGGTAGTGGGTGGAGGTTGGGTTGTATCTATTGTAACCCACAAACATGCTCCAAAACTTATAAATTATGTTTTAACCATTTGAGGTTGTATCCTAGGGTAATAAGGATATAAATAGAATTCTCATAGTCCCTTCTCTTCACTCTTATGCGTCTATATTTGTAGTTTTATACAATTTTTATGGACAAGTGTTGCTTATTTGTGATGGTTCTATGGATAATTATGGAAAAGTGTTGCTTATTTGTGATGATTTTATTCGTAATATCTCCAAAGTTGTCGCTAAAAGTTGTACTCTTTGGTTTTATGGAAAATCATCACTTATTTGTGACAATTTTAGTGATAATAGGTTCAAGGTCATCACTTAAAAATCATATTTTACAATTCTTATCGAAAAGAATTGTCAATATGTGATTATTTTATTTTTAATAGGTCCAAATCTGCCACTCAAGGTTGTATTTGTCAGTTCCCATGAACAAATATACTTATATGTGAAGGTTTTATATCATTAGAATTGATCTTATTAGTTAACCTATGCATAGAAATCTTACACAACATCTTGATATTGAGTTGTGAATCATATCTTCTTACTATGCCAAGTGTGTCCACACTACTCAAGGTCATTATATTTAAAGTGGCCATTGGACTTGATCTACATGTATGAGTTTTCTTGGTAGAAATGTGTAGGTTGTGTATCCTCATCAGTCTCCTAATTTTACTTCATTGGATATCTTTATCAAGTCCCTGAGCTTCATCTATCACTACCACCAAGGGTTGAACTCTCCACAAGCTTCAAAGGCATCATCAAAAAATTTTGGACACCATGTTTTCCCCCATCTTGTTCACTCATTGATTCTCCTTGGAACTAGAAGAACTGGTGGAGGTAAATATGACCTTCTCTATAATGGCTGATCTCCAAAAACCCCACAAAGGGGAAGTGATGTCAAAATATGAAGTTTAAAAAAAGATCTATACAGTCTTCCTCATCCCAAAAACAAGACAAAGGTTGTCCTTTGGATGGGAAAGAGAATTTGGTTTCACCACAAAATACACCTATATTATAGGTTGTATCAAAATGCTACAAGTAATATATCGTAGGCTAATAAATCCTTATAGCAAACAATAGGTAATGGTTGCGCACTATTTTTATACTAGAGCCAATATATGTCTCATGTCTTTATGCTTTCCTTTTAACTTGTGGTTTTTATCTAATTATGATGTCAATGTTTATCATTAAGAAAGTTCCAAAGAACCTCCTTGTGTTTCCATTTCATATTTTGAGTTTATCTCTATTCACCCCCTATGGAGCCTAAAATTATCATTATTGGGACATGTCCAAGTATCAAGGGGTGTGACCTGGGGTTATTAATACCTTTAAGATAGAAACACTAACTTGGTCCATGTAGGGTTGTCAGATATAGTATGTAGAGGTATAAACAACTATGACCTAGCATAAACACCTATGACCTATACCCTACAAAGATCATTTGCATGCCATAGGTACTAAGGAGTGGTTTCAACAATAACTTAGAAAATAAAACCCAAAGAGGCGCAATTTTAGCACAGTGACACAACTAAAAATAGGACACATATTTCTCCTCGCCACATGATGTTCCACACTCACCCACTTATGTTCTTGAAGTAACACTCTACCCACACTCCTGTGAGGCCCTTCTAACTCCCTACGTATTGTCTGAATGAAAGCATGGATGGCGATATCATGCTCAGGGGTCCTTCTCATGATATGTAAATCACTATCAGTCAAGCCTATACAACTTCCATCTACTGGACTTACCAGTGAATATCTACTCTTTCATCACCCATAACTCTATATGGGTTTAGATTTCATTTTTCATTTTGTCCTATTGTTACAACCCCAAATTTTGGGTTCTTTTGGTGAGAAAAGTAATTTCTCCTATTAAATATATTTGAACAAATAATGATATAATTTGTTTTGAATACATGAATTTCGTTTACAATAGCCTTGTTGATTGTTTTGTGGGCTTTATTGGCTATTGGGCCCAATAACAAGGAAAAGATAAAAGAAACTCGATCATTAATAAGAAATGGAGAAAAGGAAGATGTAGAAACCTCTAGAAGGAAAAAGAATATAATGCAAGGTTGGATTTCGTGCCTCTTGGGTTCCTTGGGTTTCAAGGAGTCCAAAGTTGCAAAGATAATGCAACAAGAAAAGAAAAGATCAATTAAATATTTCTTTATTAAGAAAGAAATTGAAAATAAGGATAAAATGTGGAAAATAAGTGGAAAGAGGTATAATTGAGTTATCCTTGGCGGATTTTCGTATCCAAAGGATTCCTAATGTTAAAAGGAATGATAATGAGGAAAATAAAAAGAAAGATAAAGAGAAATCCTTGAAAAGAGATATTTTAATAAAGAAATAAACAAGATTATGAGAAAGAATGGACATAGATGCATCTAGAAGGATAATAAGTATCCACTAAAAAGGATTTCGATATATTAGAGTTTCTTGGGGTCCAAGGACCCCCAATGGGGAAAAATAAAGAGAAAATACAAATAATACCAAAATAAGAGGATAATGTGATTCATAATTAATGAATTTTGTGGTATTGTTAAAAAGAGGTATTTTCTACTATAAGAAAGTATAATTTCGTGCACAAGATTAATGTTCTAAATAATTTTAGATAAGAGGTAACCCCAATTTAAGATGGTGGGAGAAAATCCAGGTGGTTCCAAGATACCTTGTGGCTTAATTAACTTATTTGATAAAAATTTAGTTTTATTTTGGAAATCAAGAATCTTAAAGATATGGGGGTATTTTGAGTTAACTTTTGGTTCCATTGAAAGGAAACACCATGTTTCGACTTCTCCTAATCATTGGTGTGAAAAGATTCTATGGAAGAAAAGATATAATAATTTTTTCTATTGTGGGGTTTAATAAAAAAATAAAAAGGAAAACTTTCCTTCTTACTTTCCTGATGATGATCGAAGACCAGTACGGGAGGTGTTTTGGGAGAAGGTCGATTGCCCAGGCTATAAAAGAGGTTAGATGAGTTGCGTTGTGCAGTGTATAATGTGATCCCAGACCCAATGCAAACATACACCTATGCCTAAGACCTCAACACCCTCCTCCTCCTCCTTTAACTGTTTCCCATTGATGTAAAGGTCTGGCTTGGTGGTAGAAGTCACGTGAGGTTGTAGCCGTGGGATGGACCATGCGATCATCCATGTCCCAGGTTTGGCCGTCGAAGCCTTACCCTAGGTCGTAGGCCCTATTACAGTCGCTAAGGTATTGGAGGTTGTCTCACCCCACCTCCGGTCAAGTACCCCTGCATCGAGGATCGGTCTAGGTCCGGTAAGGGTCTGCGGAGGTGAAGCTACCATCCCCCTTGCAGCCTCACGTCGCCAGCACCCGGAGACAGAGGTCCATGTGCGACGGACGTCGCTGCAGCAGGAGCACGTCGCGAGGAAGAAGAAACGTAGGTGGAGTTGGATGTTTAATCCCCTCCGAGCATTGAAGATCCGAGAATGTAACCAAGGGTATAAATGTCATTCGATTATCTTTCCCAAACCAGCCGAGTTGTGTTTCATGGCAAGGGCAGTGTGGCAGCCTACCATTGGCTTTGGTAAGTAATTTCTTACAAAAATTGTATCTAAATATTGGTAGCTTTGATGGGAACATGCAAAATATGAATTTTGATCAGGAGAGCTCAAGGAATGCAATAAAAATATGTTTGAAGCCTAATTTTGATTGCAATTAGATAAGTAATGGAAGTTATTAACTTTAATGCTTTAGTAATTAAGAAACCCTATTTTGAGATGATTAATGTATTTAGTAGGGTTTAATGGATGATTAAAGTTGATATTAACATGTTAATTGTAAAAAGGTATATTAAGAACAAAAAGGATGAACTTTGCACATAATGGGTTTAATTTAGAGTTTCATGTGCATAAATATGCTTTAATGGGCCTTGAAACCCTAATATTAGTAAATGAGACTCTTAATGGTTTTAATTATTCAAAATCGTGAATAAAGCTAAGATATGATGATTCTAAGCTATTTTGAGTATAAAGGTTCCTAATTGTGAATAAATACCCTTAATATGGTAATTAGAGTTTTCTAATGGATAAAATGGGGAATTAGTAATAAATGGAGTTTATAGGTGAATTAAACCACAATGAACTATGAATTGATGATAAATGGGAATAATGATCTTGTCATGTATTAAAAGGATAAAAATGGTAGCTTTGATGTAAAAGAGGCTTAATGAAATATGAGATTAAGGTTAAATGTTGTTAAAGGATAACCTTAATATATTTTGTGAAGAATAGATGAGATAATTAGGATTTGAGAGTAATTGTATAAAATTAGGGTTTAAAATAGTAAAAATGAAGTGAAACCCTAATTGCAATGGAAACCCTAAAAGTGGATTAGAAACCCTAGGAAGCGAGCTAAGTTTAATAGATCTTGATGGCATGTTCAATAATAGGAAATTGTATGCATATTTCAGGATCTTATTGTGTGCTTGCTTGACTATTTGGATTTCTTGATTGGTTGGATTATTCTATCTCAAATCAGCCTGACAGGTATGTGGTTACGCTTATGGTTAATCACTTTAGTTTCATGATGATTTCTAGATGTTTTATCGGTTGCTTGAAAATAACTATTTGGATGACTTTTATTTCATGCAACTATAAAGAGACTATGATTATCACTATAAATATAGATACATGACTGGCTCATATCCTGGTCCTCCTTTGTGGCTTTGCTAATGATGAAAAGGGTAACCTGGTAAAGGGTCTACTTGATAAGTGGGACCATCAGGTTATCAAGAGTTAGGGATTGGGCTACCTACGTGTAGTGCCATGCAACTCTTTAGCACACCATGAGTTAAGGAGTGGGCTACCTATGGGTCGTGCCATGTGACTCAACCCTAGATACTGATTCACTTGTTAGGTAGGATCATGAGGGGTTAAATGGGGATCTACCATAAGGAAGGTAGCATCCAGGTCCACTGTAGGGACAACGCAGAGGTTAGGGTTCAGCAGTTAGGTTGAAAACATATAGTTGTTTGTTAAATCATATTTGACTGTAATATGTTGTTATGGTTAATTGCACGATTATTGTTTCCCCCATATACCAGCATAATTCATTTATGCTGACCGACATTTTGTTTGTCGACATTTTAGGTACAAGTGAAAAGAACAAATAGTAAAGTGGCATATGTGGAATTAAATGAGAATTAAAGTGCAAAGGAGGATTAGTTAGAATAGACTCCAGATGTGGATAGAAGTAGATGTCCAAGTTTTTGAAAAAGGTATGTGAAGTTTAATTTTTTTTAGAGCCTTTCAGTTTAGTTGATAGAATTTGATAACTATTATTGATTATTTGTCAAACCTTTGATCCAGAAATTGGGATAACGACTCTGACCTCTTGGTCTCCCTTAATTGGGGGTTACTGGGAGGCTGGTGTGATTCCGCTAGAGGTGCTACACACTAGCCGATTTTACTTGACTAGATGCGATCGGAACACACGGGATGGGAATGTGCTTTCAAAATTTATAAACCTAACTAACGCACCTACTTCTACTAAAACAACTACACATGCAAGCGCACGAGGTCGTGTCGTAGTATAGGAAGGTGGCAAGTATAGGGTCGATCCACAGGGAAAAGAGGGGGCGCTAGAGCTAGGTTAGTTTGGCTAGGTTCCTACTGCAGAGACTAGGGTTAAGGTTTTAAAGGTTGATTTGATTGTTAAACTACTATGAACAAACGAGGAATTAAAGGCAAGAATTAAATCTATGTTAACCCTAGGTTAGATTAAGACTAAGCAGGAAAGAAAGGACTAAGCTAGGTATGAAAAGACAAATTATGCTAAGGCAAGTAAGAGAAAAGCAAAAGAGCAATTAAAGAACTAAACTAGCATAAACAAGGCAAGAGCAAGGCAAGAAGCTAACTAAGCAAGAAAAGAGATAATTAAGCTAAGCAAGCACAAAACTAAGGTTTTAAGCAATAAATAGATGTGTGGGTTGTTTAGGGGTATGAACTTATCACTTAAGTTGGGGGGTGACATGTGAACATTATGATTCCATTTAGATTATCCAAACCAAACAACAAGTTAGAGTCTAATGGATTAACCTAAGCTACTAACTGGCCATGGATATGCTAGGTTGTGTATAGGGGAACTAGTCCCTAACACCCCCTACTACCCTTACGAGGCTCAATTGGGTTAGGGGTTAGGTTCAATCCAATTAGAGTCTAATCAAGTCTAGGTTTCTACATTAGACATTCCTAGGGAAATTAGGGGCCGAGGGTAGTAATGGGGAGGTGAAATTAGGGTTTTGGACCCCAATTCCCCCACATTCTAGCCTTGAGAAGGCTCCATGCTAATTGCACTAGAATTATCCAATCTAGCTACTTAGATCTCTCACTTAGGTTTAGAGAGATTGATTAGGATGTAGGAAGATGGGAGGCAGCCTAGGGATCCAAGAATTGGTCCTAGGGGCAAATCCCAAAATTCACACATATAAGCAATTTGCCTAAATTCCTAGGTGATTTCACACACAAACCAACAAGCAATCCATGGAGAAAGAGATGCAAATAGAATATAATCATTAACAAATGGAATTACAAAGTTTACATGTCATTTTCCCCCAACATGGTATCAAAGTAACATATTTTCCCCCAAACAGCCCACCCAAGGGGCCTAGCTACTCATAGACATGGAAAACACAAAAAGAAAGGAGAAAGAGGTAGAAGAAGCCATGGAGCTCGGAGTAGTGGCTGAAATCCTTCTCTCCAACAGATGCAGGGTCGTCCTACTCCTTCTTCTTGGATGGCAAGTTGTAGAATGGTGGTGGGATGTGGATGGAAGGCTTAAATATGGGGGGTTATGTGGTGGAAATGGTGAAATGGAGTGGATTTGAGGTGGAGGTGAAGGGGAATGGAGTGGAGGTGATAAGGGAGCAAAAATGGGAGTAGAAGGTAGCCAACCCTCGACCCTCAGCCGCCACTAGGGCTTATATAGGGATCTAGGGGGTCTAGGGTTAAGTTAGGGGCAAAATGGGGAAAGTAGTGAAAACTAGGTGGATTTTGTGAGTAGCACGGCCGTGGTGGGTCACCACAGCCGTGGTGGGTCACCACGATCATGGTGGGTAGGGTAGACCACGACCATGGTGGATGGGCACGGTCGTGGGTTTATTAGAATGTGGAGATCACAGGGAGGTGTGCATGGATGGCCACGGCCGTGGGGGGGTCACCAAGATCGTGGTGGGGACCTATGGCCACGGTCGTGTTGATCACCACGGTAGTTTTGGCCATTTTCATTAATTTCTGAGAGTTTTACTGATTTTTTGTACTTGGGGCATGTCCCCCACGGCCGTGGGGGCTCACCACGGTCGTGGTGGTGTCTCTCCCATGCATTTGAGCCTTGAACTTGATCATCCATGGAGGGTATTGCTTCAGAACTTTCTTTGACCACTTGGGGTAGGTTGGAAGTCGTTTTAGCCTCATTTCGAGCTCCTCCAAGCCTGAGGAAACCCTAGACTAGACCATCCTCTTTCCATGCCATCAAGTAGTCGACAAAGTACCTATAAAACATGCAAAAAGCCTCCATAAATGCATTTGATATAAATAAGCATATTGGGAGGAATGACATGCAATCTAACATGTATAGATGTGATTGAAGAGCAAAAAGACACAAGATTAAGCCCTAAAATAGAGATGAATCACCACCCCAAACTTAAAACATACTTGTCCTCAAGTATGCTCCAACTCAATCTCTCTACAAACTTTCACAAAAAGAAATGACAAATGCAATGTAAAAGACGATTGTTGCTGAACGGGATCAAAGATGACTAAGTACATGCATTTCACCTCTCTCCTCTCCTACTTTCACAATCCAATCATGAAAAGAGAACAAAGCATATGAACTTCAAATATAGCGCATAGAATACACAAGTTATCCATATTTCTTCCATTAAGTTCTGGGTAAACTGTTTCATCGTGGGGTTAATCAAGAATGACTAGGAGTATTGTTTCACATTCATGCATTCAATCTTATATTTCAAATCACACCAAATGACCCACGTGGCAGCGGAAAAGGGCAAAATGAGCTAAGTTTGGTGCTTTTTAGCTCAATGGGTATGAAAATGGAAGAAAGGGTTGCGGTAAGATATTTGGAGTGTTTTTACACACTCATTTTTTCTTTATTTGAATGCTCTTAAACACGAGCATCCTTTTATTTTATTTTTGCTTTTCTCTTTTTTTTTCTTTTTTTCTTGCCCTTGGTGTAGATAGGGCATATGGTGGATAGAGTGAAGCGGGGAGATAAAGATATGGCCACCCCAAACTTTTGGAGGTGGCCAAGGCTGATTATGTGCACTAGGGCATCTTTTTATGAGGCGGAGGGGTGTGAAGATGGTAGAAGAATAGTCAGGTCAAAGAGGGGTCATTGGTATGATTTTCCACATAAGACATCCTGCATGAAATTTAATCCAACACTTCATCCAATATATCACCCCACATGAATGAACAAGATGAATTTGATATATTAAACAAGTGATTCCACAAACACTAAGCGTTCAAAGCTTGCTCAATTTCACAATTCTACCAATTCAATCACAACCATAAGAGGTGATGCACATGTAAAAAGTCAAACATTGATACCACTTAGCAACAAACAATGATAATTCACTTGCATTTGTCAAAGGTCATCATTTTTACTCAAAACAGTAGAGATTGGGTCAAAACACACTTTTTAGGCAAGAAATCTCAAATTTGGGCAAAATTGGCCAAAATGGTGCCAAGTTGCCTCCAATCACATCTAAGCCTATATATTATTGAACATAAAGCAGTAAATAAGAAAATACTAGCTATAACATGCAAGAATTACCAAAAATCTACATTATATACAATGCATGGCAAAAAGAGCAAAATTTTTGAAAAATTATGCAAAAATTGCAAGAAAGTAAACTACATGACATGCAAGTATGCAAAGCAGTAAAGATGACTAAGATAGATAGCAAAAACAAGAAAACAAAAGTGGATGTGTCAGGTGAAATGTAAAGTGAAACTAGGGCATACCTGCCCTACTACCCCAAACTTTTGAATCATGTTGTCCTCAGCATGATCCTAGAGTTTAGGATGATAGGGTAGACGGTCATGGCTCTCTCAAGGCTCTGGCGGTGTTCCTCCTTGTGGTGGAGGATATGCGTAGAAGCTGCCCCACTAATCTGCCTTAAGTGGCTGAAATTGGTCTGATGCACGGTCGTGCTGCGTAGCACAGCCGTGGTGGCTTCAGGTTGCACGGTCGTGATGCCTGGCACGGCCGTGGTGCAGTCCTTTGGCAGCTTTTCTCAATTTTGCTTCTGAATCCATGGACTTGGTGTGTTTTTCATGCAAATGACCATGGCCGTATTGATGTGCCACGGCCGTGGTGGTCCCTGTAGCTACTACTCTCAAAATGAGGAACATCAAACACTCAAAAACTTGACTCAAAGTGATTTTTCTTGGAATCCTTCCCTCAATTGTACTCAAATTTCCTTCATTTCACCCTGTTATCACATGCACATCTTAAAACTAAACAAAAACTATTAAACACAAGTGTGTGTGTGTTCTTGGAAAATGTAAAAACAAAGCAATTGTATCAAAAAGTGAAGGTTGGGTCAAAATTTCCCAAACCTATGTGGGTTGCCTCCCACAAGCGCTAAGTTTCATGCCTTGAGCCAGGCTTGTTGTTCTTTCACCATCAACCATGGTCCAAAAACAAAATGTTTGCACCCCCATCATAAGCAATCCTCTCAAATGCTTTCCTTGATTGATCTTCCTCCCAAGGGTCATGCGAGCTTCATAAGTCTTTTTTAGCAATTCTCTCTCCTTGGGGATCATCATCATAGATCTTAATAAGCCTTAAGACCCTCAGAAATCTCATGCCATAGGTTTTCTCTCTCTTAAGGAACGGGTCTTCATAGGCACCAAAGAGAGGGGTCTCAATCATATCCATTTGCTCATGGGAATTAGGGGGAGCATGTGATAGTTGTGGTGGTGGCATCGGTGTTGATGGCCCTTGGACTTTAGGTGGAGGAGGGCATTGAGGTTGGAAGGTGAATTGGTGGGAGGGTTGTGGTGATGGAGGTCGTAGAAAGAATTGAGGTTGGAAGGTGAATTGGTGGGAGGGTTGTGGTAATGGAGGTGGTGGTAGTGTGTAAGGATTAGGATAGCCTTGGAGGTAGGGTAGTGGAGAAAATGGATGGGTTTGTGCATCTTGGCCTTCCATATTATCTTCCTCGAATGGCTTGTCACATGCACAAAGCACAACCAAACAAAAGAGAACAAGTTAGTAAACCAATATACACAAAGAATGCAAAGAACGATGAATAAAGAATAGCAATGATGAGGGCAGTAGGAAAAGTCAAAGCAAAACTAACTAGCTAGGTCGAACGCCTCTAATCCCCGGCAACGACGCCAGAAAGCTTGGTGCGATTCCGCTAGAGGTGCAACACACTAGCCGATTTGACCCGACTAGATGCGCCCCACGAGGTCAGAACGCACGGGATGGGATCTTGCTTTCAAAATTTATAAACCTAAACTAGCTACCTACATCTACTAAAACACTACACCCACAAGCGCACGGGGTTGTGTCGTAGTATAGGAAGGCGGCAAGTAAAGGGTCGATCCACAGGGAAAAGAGGGGGCACTAGAGCTAGGTTAGTTTAGCTAGGTTCCTACTGCGAAGACTAGGGTTAAGGGTTTAAAGGTGATTTTGATTGTTAAACTACTATGAACAAACGAGGAATTAAAGGCAAGAATGAAATCTATGTTAACCCTAGGTTAGATTAAGACTAAGCAAGCAAGGAAAGACTAAGCTAGGTATGAAAAGAAAGTTACACTAAGGCAAGAAAGAGAGAAGAAGTGCAATTAAAGAACTAAACTAACATGAGCAAGGCAAGAACAAGGCAAGCAACTGACTAAGCAAGAAAAGAACTAATTAAGCTAAGCAAGCACAAAACTAGGGTTTTAAGCAATAAAGAGAGGTGTGGGCTGTTTAGGGTTATGAACTTATCACTTAAGTTGGGGGGTGACATATGAACATTATGATTTCATTTAGATCATCCAAACCAAACAACAAGTTAGAGTCTAATGGATTAACCTAAGCTACTAACTGGCCATGGACATGATAGGTTGTGTATAGGGGAACTAGTCCCTAACACCCCCTACTACCCTTACAAGGCTCAATTGGGTTAGGGGTTAGGTTCAATCCAATTAGAGTCTAATCAAGTCTAGGTTTCTAGATTAGACATTCCTAGGGCAATTAGGGGCCGAGGGTAGTAATGGGGGTGAAATTAGGGTTTTGGACACCAATTCCCCCACATTCTAGCCTTGAGAAGGCCCCATGCTAATTTCACTAGAATTGCCTAATCTAGCTACTTAGATCTCTCACTTAGGTTTAGGGAGATTGATTAGGATGTAGGAAGATGGGAGGCAACCTAGGGATCCAAGAATTGGACCTAGGGGCAAATCCCAAAATTCACACATATAAGCAATTTGCCTAAATTCCTAGGTGATTTCACACACAAACCAACAAGCAATCCATGGAGAAAGAGATAGAAATAGAATATAATCATTAACAAATGGAATTACAACGGTTACATGCCATTTTCCCTCAACATGGTATCAAAGTAACATATTTTCCCCCAAACAGCCCACCCAAGGGGCCTAGCTACTCATAACAAAGCAAAATACAAAAAGAGAGGAGAAAGAGGTAGAAGAAGCCATGGAGCTCGAAGTAGTGGCTAAAATCCTTCTCTCCAACAGCTGCAGGGTCATCCTACTCCTTCTT
The DNA here is from genome assembly GCA_963693085.1 of Alisma plantago-aquatica. Lineage (NCBI taxonomy): Eukaryota > Viridiplantae > Streptophyta > Magnoliopsida > Alismatales > Alismataceae > Alisma > Alisma plantago-aquatica. The sequence goes on from OY856409.1 coordinate 999,076,592, forward strand.
CTTGGAGGGAAAGGTGTAGAATGGTGGTGGGATGTGGATGGAAGGCTTAAATATGGGGGGTTATGTGGTGGAAATGGTGAAATGGAGTGGATTTGAGGTGGAGATGAAGGGGAATGGAGTGGAGGTGACAAGGGAGCGAAAATGGGAATAGAAGGTAGCCAACCCTCGACCCTCAGCCGCCACTAGGGCTTATATAGGGATCTATGGGTCTAGGGTTAAGTTAGGGGCAAAATGGGGAAAGTAGTGAAAACTAGGTGGATTTTGTGAGTAGCACGGTCGTGGTGGGTCACCACGGTCGTCGGGGGTAGGATAGACCACGACCATGGTGGATGGGCACGGTCGTGGGTTTATTAGAATGTGGAGATCACAAGGAGGTGTGCGTGGATGGCCACGACCGTGGGGGTCACCACGGTCATGGTGGGGACCTATGGCCACAGTCGTGTTGATCACCACGGTCGTTTTGGCAATTTTCATCAATTTCTGGGAGTTTTACTGATTTTTTGTACTTGGGGCATGTCCACCACGGCCATGGGGGATCACCACAGTCATGGTGGTGTCTCTCCCATGCATTTGAGCCTTGAACTTGATCATCCATGGAGGGTATTGCTTCAAAACTTTCTTTGACCACTTGGGGTAGGTTGGAAGTCATTTTGGCCTCATTTTGAGCTCCTCCAAGCCTGAGGAAACCCTAGACTGGACCATCCTCTTTCCATGCCATCAAGTAGTGGACAAAGTACCTATAAAACATGAAAAAAGCCTCCATAAGTGCATTTGATATCAATAAGCATATTGGGAGGAATGACATGCAATCTAACAGGTATATATGTGATTGAAGAGCAAAAATACACAAGATTAAGCCCTAAAATAGGGCTTAATCAAAGGCGGGGTCATTACATTTGGTATTAGAGCCTAGGTTCTTTTTTTTTGGTCAGTAAAAACTCATGTTGGTTTTTTTATATTTTTCTATGTAGTGTCTGTACAGAAACATAACTACCTTCCAGATGAAAGTAGTTAGAGAAAAGGAAGATACAAAGCAAAACAAAAGAAAGACAAACAGGGGGAATCCATTACAAGCCTACATATACAACATGCATCAACAACATAGCAGGTTCAGAGATAGAATCAGCACTCAACCATCACTAGCAGTGAGAGGGGAGCCAAGACCCACCCCAACAGGGACACTTCAGCAAAGGAAATACCCAGCCAGCGAAGTTGCTTTTGAAACATCTGAAACAAACAGTAGCACACACCCTCCAAAGGCATAGAATCATACTTCAGCAGGTAAAAGAAAAACAAACAACAGCCAGAAAATAAACTCACTAAAGCTATTCCCTTCACTCCAAGAAACTCTTCATCCATCCAGACATGTAGGAAGTAGAAAACAGACTTTACCTCAATCCAAATCAGAGCCCAAAAGAAAAGAACATGCCCATGCACAGCCAAACATCAACTCCAAAAAAAACTGCAGCAGACAGGGTGAGAGGGGAGCATCGACATCCACATAAAGATGGGAACTCAACCATCACCAAACAACAAAGGAACCCAAAGCAAAAGTGAGAGGGGAGCATCAACATCCGAGTAGGATGGAAAACTCAACCATCACAAAATCAGCTCAGAACTTCAACAACTCTTTTGATCAGAATAGACACAGTTTCAGGGCTCCTCTTAATATTCTCATGCATCCTACTATTTCTCTCCAGCCACAGGTGATATAGAATAGCAAAACAAGTTAAGTATGTATTCCTGTCGGTACAGTTGCATAAGTCATTAACCTTCTCTAGGATAGCAGCAATGATCCCTCCATCCAAGAAAATATTCCACACTAATTTAGCAAAGGAACAATGAAAGGATAGGTGCTCCTCATCTTCATAATCATCCATACAAAGAAGACAAACAGAAACCACAGGAATACCCTTTCTTCTACTATAATCCATAGTTGACAGCTTATTAAGGTAAAGCTTCCAAATGTGAAAGACATAATTCTTAGGAACCTTGCACTTCCAAAGCCATAAGAAAAACTTATCAACATTGCCTTTAACTCTAGTTGCCTCCCAAACATCCTTCAAACTGGCGTCATTCTTACCAAGAAGAAAAATCTTATCACTTCCACAGACATTAATATTCAGACTTTAAATACATTGAAAGATGGGTGAAGCAGCTCTATTATTAGGAAAGGACCATTCACCATATTTAATAAACATACAAAGTCTATCATCAGAGCCAACTCCAGATGTGGAGGAAATCAAACCCTCACCACAATCAGAGAGGAATCCACCTTTGAGCCAAGGAACCTTCCAAACCTTAAATTGAGAATCAGCTCCAATTTGGAAATGAATATGAGGCAAAAGGAGACTCCTAACCGCTACCAGCCTATTAAACAACCATGAAAAGTTGGGAGAGGCTTCCACAGTCCAAATAGTTTCTTTTCTCAAATATTTTGCCTTTATCCACTTGACCCATAGACAATCTTTCTCTCTAGATAAATCCCAAAGATTTTTAATAGCACAAGCACGAGACATATCACTACATTTCCTAATACCAAGACCTCCTTCAGCTAGAGGAAGGGCTACTTTATCCCAAGCCACCAAATGAACCCTATTCTTACCTTCAGCCTGACCCCAAAGAAATTCCCTCACAATTTTATCAATAGCATCAGACACTGACGAAGGAATGGGGAAGGAAGCAATCCAATGTAAATAGAGAGCTGACAGAGTAGACTTAATCAGTTTCAATCTGCCAGCAAGACTCAAGATCTTAGTTTTCCAGGAATCCAACTTCTTCTTGATCTTTTCAATAAGGTTATAACAATGCCTTTTAGAAAGTTTACCAATAAAAATAGGAACCCCCAAATACTTCAAGTCTTCCATATTACCTTCATGCACATCAAGAATATTAAGAATCGGCTCAGTGTTAACTTTTTTGCTAAACACTGCACAACTCTTCCTATTGTTAAGTTTGAGCCCAGAGAGACACCCAAAATTCTCCAAAGTAGCTTTAATAAACTCAACATTCCCAGAGCTAGCCTTCATAAAAAACATCAAGTCGTCTGCAAAAATAAGATGTGAAATAGATTCACATTTGGGAACTTTGATAGGTTGATACAACTTGCACTTGAGACCCTGCTTCATAAACTCAGTAAGGCCTTGCATGACTATAACAAAAAGATAAGGTGCAATGGGATCGCCTTGTCTTATTCCATTAGTTGGATAAAAGGAATCAGTAGGCTCCCCATTAACTAAGATCTGATAAGAGGTACACAAGAACAAAGCCTCCACCCAACTGATCCATCTCAAAAGAAATCACATCCTATAAAGAACAGAAAAAAGAAACTTCCAAATGACATAATCATAGGCCTTTGATATATCTGCTTGCACACACATATTATTCGACTCTTTCCTAAAATCACTCAAGAGATCATTTGACAACATAATGGCATCTTTCATGCTTCTTCCTCCAACAAAAGCGCATTGATTAGAGTCGACAATGAAAGGGAAAACAGTCTTTAATCTATTCGCTAAAATCTTAGAAATAATCTTGTAAAAGGTGTTACATAACGCAATAGTCCTCCAATTAGAAATGATAGATGTATCTGTCCCCTTCAGAATCAGAATGATAAAAGACTTGTTGGCTTCTTTTAGCATGACCCCATTCAAGAAAAATTCATAGATAGCTGCATAAGTGTCATCACCAATAAGCTCCCAGGTATATTTAAAAAAACAACCGTTAAAACCATCTGGCCCCGGGGCCTTATCAACATTAAGATTCTTCACGATATCATCCACCTCCTTCCTAGAAATAGGATCCATAAGAATTCTAGCTTGTTCAACAGTTAATTGATTACCTTCCCAATTTCCCTTCCAAACATCACCAACACAATCCCTATTAGAAAACAACTTCATATAGAAGTCCTTGACAACATTCTTAATTTTATCATAGTTGGAAAGATTCACATTATTAACCAACAAACTCTTCAGAAAATTTTTATGTCTTCTTGTCTTAAGAGAAGAATAATAGAACTTTGAATTCATATTACCTTCTTTAAGCCATTGAATTCTGGACTTTTGTTTTAACAAAGATTCCTCAACTAACTCGGCCTCTATAGCTTCAGACCTTAAAGTCTTGGCAACCTGTCTCTTATCTTCATTCAAAGGATCAAGATCAGCGGAGTTTTGAGTTTCATTAGCTCTAAATCTAGCCATTCTAGCATTATCAAACAGATCTCCAACAATTTCTTTATTCCATTTCAAAAGAGCTTTTTTGACATTCTCCAACTTCCTGTATAGCCTAAACATCTTATAAACCTCCACCTCAGTGCACCAGGCACCTTTAACAATATCCATAAAATCTTTCCTATGGATCCATGCGTTAACAAATCTAAACGGGGACTTAATTGTCCTGGGATTACCAATCTTCAGAACAATCCTTCTATGATCACCAACAGAACTAGATACCAACTCTCTAGAGAAATTCTCAACACTAGAAATGAATTGGATGTTGTGAAGAACTCCCTCTTGTTTATTATCCCAGGAAAATGACGGGCCACCAAGATTCATATCAAACAACCCAGAATTAAGCAAACAATTGTTAAAATCATCCATCGATTTTTTTGTGGGGGGTGAATACTTACCCTTTCAACTTCAGATCTCACAGCATTAAAATATCCTAGAATGATCCAAGGTTCATCAATAGACCTTCTCATCTCTTCAATATCATCCCATAACTTTGATCTTTCAGCATCTCCATTGTTTCCATACACAGCCATAAGCATAAAGGAGAAACTATTAACAGTAACTCTTTCAAAAATAAATTTGTCAGAATCCTTGATAGCATCGATCCTATAGTTTCTATACAAAATGAAAACTCTTCCAAGATAGTGAGAACTATGATTAGTAATATAATTGTACTCTGGGAAGTATCTAGACATCATATGACTAACTATATCGTGTCTGACTTTAGTTTCCACAAGAATAATGATGTCCCCATTCATCCTTCTAATCTCCTCTTGGATAGGAACAATCTTATTATTAAGTCCTCTAACATTCCAAGAGGAAATTAACATAGAGGGGATCATTTGATCACATCGGCTGTTGTGCTGTCAGCCTCAGCCTCAATGTCTTCAGCAATTGTCTCCAAACTTGCAAAGGAATTAGTAACAAGAGGAGACTTAGTCATGCTTCCACTACTGCTAGATGTAGATTTAGTAAGAGACTTACTTCTCTTGCTCCTCACCTCCTGAAATCCATCATCATCAGCTACACCTTTTGAACTCGAGCAAGATGAGAAATTAGGTGCAGGAGTATCAAATCTTTTTTTATTGAGCTTTGCATAATGCTCTTTAATCAGGTTGGCATTATGGTCCACCAGAAAAGGGTTTACAGTAATAGGAACAGATCTAGTATCGAGACTCTCCCCACCATCTTCATCGACCATAACAGAATTTGAATTTGAGCCAGGATCTGCACCTTTAAAGCATTCAGAATTAGCATCTTCAGCATCAACTAGAGGAGGATCAACCTCATCCTTCTTTCCAGTGTTATCAGTGACCTTTATCGTCCAGCCTTGCTTTTCTTTAGTAGGAACACAGTCCCCCTTTCTAGTATTGCAATAGTACTCATCGTGCCCATAACAATGGCAGTACTTACATTTGTATGGATACCATTCATTGGAGATATGTATTTCGTGGACAACCCCTTATTCACTCTCGAGCGAGATGGATTCTGGAAAGGAAAAGCTAGTGTCAACTAGAACCTGAATTCTCGCAAATTCAAGTCTAACACATGTTTCAGTCGACTCATCTGCACACAGAGGAACCCCAAAATAGGACCCAATTATCTCCAACATCCTGACATCCCAAAGCTCCATAGGTAAGTTATAGATCCTAATCCAGATCGGAACCTCATTCAGCCTGAGCTTCAATACTTTTTGACCTTGCTTCCATCTACGCAACAGAAGAGGCATGTTCTTAACATACCAGTTACCTTTGAGAGCCTTCAATAAATCTTCCTCCTCTACAAATCTTAACAGCAAGAACCCGTCTCCTCTGTTGAATATTTCCATGCTCCCTTTTAGATCCCACAACCATTCTAGGTAGCTATTCAAAGTTGGAATATGCAGCTTGAAATTAATGATGTAACCTACCAACATTTGTTCCACTTATTAGCATTTTCCTTTACTTCTGCATTGGGATAGATGAGTCGCCCTTGGTTCATTGTGACATCAACTCGATTGAGGGCGATGCTATTAACCGGCTTAGAGAATTCCGTCCACTTCGGGTACTCACTTGGATCAGGATCAGGTACACTACGCTCCTGATCTGAAGTTAGCTCCACCCAAGGGAGTTATTAGAGGATTTTCTGAAAGACAGAGGTGTCTAGAAAAGAATCATGTCCGAAGGCTGGCAAGATTTTCCTCTGCACCGCTAGTCAGAATACGAGGACTCCCAGATTAGTGTGACTACCTGGCCAATGTCTCAGGAATTGACTCAAAATAAGATACCTTTAGGACTCTCTCATCTTGTTCATCCCTTCTCAACTCAAATGCTATTAAGGACCTTAAGGATTAGGGTTTTCTCTCTTTTCCTCACCCTCTTGAGGTATGGGTAAGGTTGATAAGGATTAAGGAATCCTCCACCAAATTAATGAAAAGCATGTAGTCATGGACATAAGCTTAATAGGTTAAGCGTAAACTAAAGAATAGATACATGCTTAGGTCATATGACATATGTTGTCATGCCCTCAGGAGAGACCTGAGGCTAGACCTCCTTGTTAGGAGGATGAGTGGAGAATGTTAGTCTTAGAGGTAGAGACATCCATTATAAGTAGAGAGATGGCACAATCCTCTGAGGATGATGCTAACCCTAACCCTAACCCTAAGTGGGGATTAGAGAGAGAGATGGCATGATGAGGTTAGTGAAGAACCTATAGAACCCCATGGGCTCATGCAAGTAGGACATAACATGCACCCAAGGTACGTCAGTAGTGCGGGCAGTAGCTTGAAACCCTGGCCAAGAGAGTATGTTGGATGGCTTATGAGATAAGCATAAAGAGCTATGGATAGCCTTGAGCAAACATAAGTTTGAACATAGGCTTCATCCCTGTAGGGGTGTGGTTGTGATCTTGATCCACCTTTGTAGAGAGAGGACCTCTAGTAGTAAGTCTGTTTGTAGGGTTAGCTCTAGAAAGAGAGAGAGTAGGACCCAAGCAAGAAGGTTGGAAGCTTAGACTCTGAGATATGAGGAACAACGGGGAATTGAGGATGATGCGACCTAAGTGGATGGTTATGGTTGCCTCATACATGGTTCCTGGAGGCTAAGGATATCTTGGTTGCCTTTGGAGAAACCAAAACCTAGAGAGAAGGTGAGGTTTCTGGTACCTATGAGTCTATGGTATAGATGTTTACCTTCTAAGATAGGAAGAAGAGTTCCTTAGACCTGGAGAGGTTTAGTAACAGGTTGTGAGGCCTTGTTGGTTGTCCTGGAGGATGACTCAACTATGAAGTGTTGCTCGAGTAGAAGGATGATAGGAGGTGCATGTCATACCTTATACATGCTTGATACGTGGTTAAGAGGTTGAGCATGCAGTTGGACACCCAAAATTGAACCTAGGGTTCCTAGGCCTAAGAGGGGAAGTGGTGTACATGATGCTCATGACAAGATTTGAGTTTCTATATATTCAAGCATGGTACTCCTCATGTTTAGAGGAAAGGGAAACCCCTTAAGTTTAAGGTATGTTTGATGAACCCCTCACAACTAAGTTGATGACATGGGAAGGTATGATCTTGATCCAATGTTAAGGGTGAGAACAAGTGTGACCTAGCATGGTTTAGTAGGTGGTATGTGTGTGCCTTAGTAACTTTCTAGGATTAAGCATGCTCATGTGGATGTAAACCCTAGACATAAGGACATTTGTGACCTTTGTTATTAAGAGATAGTTTCCTCCCATCCTGGGAGAGGGACCCTTTTGTAGGGTGTATACCAGTTTTGTGGGTTTTGAGGAAACCTAAAGAGGTCTCATAGGATCTTGAGAAACTAAGTGAACAGTACATCGCATGACAATGAACCTGTAGACCCATAGATAACCATCTCCAAGTGCATGTGGATGTGTTACCATGGAGGTGATCGGTGTGGGGCCTGACCAAGGTAGGCAGGTCACCATGACCCCTATGAAAGGATGAAAGTCAGCCCATGAATGCAGAGAGAGATGGTGAAGGCTTGGGTAAGGTTCTAAGTTGGACATGTACTATGTTAGAATCCTAAGTCTATCTAAGGGTCGGGTAGGGATAAGACCGATGGAAGTAGTAGTTGCCTAATTCCCTAGTTGCACATGACCATAGGGTCAGGAGGTAACATCTATCATTGTCTGAGGGACATGGGTTAGGAGATTGATCACCTTCATGAACGCATTGGACCCAAAGAACAGATGAGTAGGGCACTCTCTAGATGCATAAGGGAAGAGGGATGACCCCAAAAGTCTCAGCACCCTATAGACCTAGAGGAGATGACCAAGGAATGTGTGTGGACCCTAGTAGGTTTGAGATCAGTTTTCCATGGAAGTAACTTTGATATCGAGATGATTGTGATGTAGAGACATAAGTTGCACGTTTCAACTTAGTTTTGTAGGTGTATTGGCAATGTGGGATGTACCATATCTACTCTTCTAACAGGAAGAACTTTGTGTTTGGATGGCCGCCAAATTCTTATTTCCTCTTGTTATGGGAGTGAGAGATTGGACAGTATGCATGCCATACACCAAAGATAAAGATGATGTGAGTTGGAATGTTGCTACGAGATATGAGGACATAGATGATAGCATACCCTGGTGGAGTGAACGATACATGGATGGTTTACAAACACTAAGAGGAATAATGTAGTCATCTTATGAGGATGTTGTTATCATGAGCTATGAGTTATATAAGGTTGAGTTCGAAAAACCAAGAGAATAAGCTCAGAGTTTTCTTGATGAAGATAGACTTAGAGCTGAGATGAGGTAATAAGTGGAATACATGAAGGTGTGTATGTCTTCAACATTACCTAACACCTAAGGATGTGAAGTGGTAATGAATGCTCTAGTTGAAATGCAGCTACCTTGTTTAGCTAGAGACTAGAAGAGGTTGTTAGGTTAACCCTAAGTTTGAAAAAGAGATAAGTTTGGCTAACACTCAGATGTAACAAGATTTGTTTAACAAGTTAGTTATTGTTTGGTTAGACAACCTAGGCCTTGATGCAATAAAAGGATGGTTGTAGAACCTCAGATGCACTTCTTTGGAAAAGAAGGTTATGAAACCCCGATTAGAGTAGTTTAGGGTTTCTGGGGAATCAATATTGAGGAATCATGACATACATGAGATCATGATTGAAGATCACCATACACCATGGTACTACAAAGATAGTAAGTGACGGTAGTACTTTGGATGCCTAAGATGAAGTTGCATGTGGTATGTTGCCATTCAAGCCGAAGATGAAGGATGAACACCAGTAATCCAGTGCATTGATATAAAGGATAAATTGTCCCCAAGAGGGAAAGGGAGTTCATCACTATGGATGTTGAAGTCTCCCCTAGACCAAGGAAGGTCAAGATGCAATATGGGTTAGGATAGATCTCCTTACCTAGATGACCTGAGAAAGAAAGAGTATTGTCAAGGGATAGATCTGGTTGAACTACATATGAGAGAGACATGGTTCAACTACACCATGATGCGAGTTCAAAAGTTATTTATAACCTAAAGATTCTCTTCCATGTAGTGGAAGTAGATACATGAAGAACTCGATGTTAGTATAGTTTATCACCCCTAACTAATTGGATGATCCAAACTACAGGGTCAGATGAGAGCATGTGTGCTCATTCAGGGTGATACATAGAGACAGTTCTTGTCCTTTGTAAGATGTGATGATAACCACCATAGCCAGTATCAGGATGTAAAGAAGCTCTGTAAGAGAGGTTGTGTCAGTCACCACTTCATTAAGATGATGTTGGTGAATGGACCTCGCAAAGGTCAGAAAAGGACCACATTGTGTGCAGATGAAGTCGCTTTGATCATGCAATGGCTGAAAGAGAGCCCAGGGGCGATATGAGTCGTGAGCTGATGCAAAGCGGACTGACATGCAGTTCCATGTGGGAGAGTATGTGATGTGAAAATCTGATCCCTCTAAGTTATAGCTAAGAGATAGCTGAGTCCCGGCTGCATGGTCCATTTGAGATGGATTGGTGGAGATGGTTGTGTTTGGCCTTACCCCTCAGGATAACATGATGTATAATGTGTTCCATGAGTCCGATCTAGAGCACTATGTGAGGTACCCAAGCCATGTGCTGAGCCCCGAATCTATTCAGCTTTATGAGAGGTTGAAATGTCCTGAGTCACCTATGAGGGTACTTAATACCAAGGTAAGAAAGAACTCAGATGGAAGAATATGAGATGATGAGGGTTCTTGGGAAGCACCATGGAAAGGGTGAGGCCCCATGGGAGCCATGATGGACACAAGGAAATGCTTATCCTGTTTTTTTGTTTGCTTGATGGAATTTTGTGGCCAAAATTCCTATAAGAGGGGAAGGATGTTACTACCCCAAAATTTGGGTTCTTTTGGTGAGAAATGTAATTTCTCCTATTAAATATATTTGAACAAATAATGATATAATTTGTTTTGAATACATGAATTTCGTTTACAATAGCCTTGTTGATTGTTTTGTGGGCTTTATTGGCTATTGGGCCCAATAACAAGGAAAAGATAAAAGAAACTCGATTATTAATAAGAAATGCAGAAAAGGAAGATGTAGAAACCTCTAGAAGGCAAAAGAATATAATGCAAGGTTGGATTTCGTGCCTCTTGGGTTCCTTGGGTTCCAAGGAGTCCAAAGTTGCAAAGATAATGCAACAAGAAAAGAAAAGATCAATTAAATATTTCTTTATTAAGAAAGAAATTGAAAATAAGGATAAAATGTGGAAAATAAGTGGAAAAAGGTATAATTGAGTTATCCTTGGTGGATTTTCGTATCCAAAGGATTCCTAATGTTAAAAGGAATGAAAATGAGGAAAATAAAAAGAAAGATAAAGAGAAATCCTTGAAAAGAGATATTTTAATAAAGAAATAAACAAGATAATGAGAAAGAATGGACATAGATGCATCTAGAAGGATAATAAGTATCCACTAAAAAGGATTTCGATATATTAGAGTTTTTTGGGATCCAAGGAGCCCCAATGGAGAAAAATAAATAGAAAATACAAATAATACCAAAATAAGAGGATAATGTGATTCATAATTAATGAATTTTGTGGTATTGTTAAAAAGAGGTATTTTCTACTATAAGAAAGTATAATTTCGTGCACAAGATTAATGTTCTAAATAATTTTAGATAAGAGGTAACCCCAATTTAAGATGGTGGGAGAAAATCCAGGTGGTTCCAAGATACCTTGTGGCTTAAGTAACTTATTTGATAAAAATTTAGTTTTATTTTGGAAATCAAGAATCTTAAAGATATGGGGGTATTTTGAGTTAACTTTTGGTTCCATTGAAAGGAAACACCGTGTTTCGACTTCTCCTAATCTTTGGTGTGAAAAGAATCTATGGAAGAAAAGATATAATAATTTTTTCTATTGTGGGGTTTAATAAAAAAATAAAAAGGAAAACTTTCCTTCTTACTTTCCTGATGATGATCGAAGACCAGTACGGGAGGTGTTTTGGGAGAAGGTCGATTGCCCAGGCTATAAAAGAGGTTAGATGAGTTGCGTTGTGCAGCGTATAATGTGATCCCAGACCCAATGCAAACATACACCTCTGCCTAAGACCTCGGCACCCTCCTCCTCCTCCTTTAACCGTTTCCCATTGATGTAAAGGTCTGGCTTGGTGGTAGAAGTCACATGAGGTTGTAGCCGTGGGACGGACCATGCGATCATCCATTTCCTAGGTTTGGCCGCTGAAGCCTTGCCCTAGGTCATAGGCCCTATTAAAGTCGCTAATGTATTGGAGGCTGTCTCACCCCACCTCTGGTCAAGTACCCCTCCATCGAGGGTCGGACTAGGTCTAGCAAGGGTCTGCGGAGGTGCAGCTACCATCCCCCTTGCTGCCTCACGTCGCCAGCACCCAGAGACAGAGGTCCGCGCGCGACGGAAGTCGGTGCAGCAGGAGCACGTCGCGAGGAAGAAGAAACGTAGGTGGAGTTGGATGTTTTATCCCCTCCGAGCATTGAAGATCCGAAAATGTAACCAAGGGTATAAACGTCATTCGATTATCTTTCCCAAACCAGCCGGGTTGCGTTGCATGGCAAGGGTGACGTGGCAGCCTACCATTGGCTTTGATAAGTAATTTCTTACAAAAATCGTATCTAAATATTGGTAGCTCCGATGGGAACATGCAAAATATGAATTTTGATCAAGAGAACTCAAGAAATGTAATAAAAATATGTGTGAAGCCTAATTCTGATTGCAATTCGATAATTAATGGAAGTTATCAACTTTAATGCTTTAGTAATTAAGAAACCCTATTTTGAGATGATTAATGTATTTAGTAGGGTTTAATGGATGATTAAAGTTGATATTAGCCTGTTAATTGTAAAAAGGTATATTAAGAACAAAAAGGATGAACTTTGCACATAATGGGTTCAATTTAGAGTTTCATGTGCATAAATATGCTTTAATGGGCCTTGAAACCCTAATATTAGTAAATGCGACTCTTAATGGTTTTAATTATTCAAAATCGTGAATAAAGCTAAGATATGATGATTCTAAGCTATTTTGAGTATAAAGGTTCCTAATTGTGAATAAATACCCTTAATATGGTAATTAGGGTTTTCTAATGGATAAAATGGGGAATTAGTAATAAATGGAGTTTATAGGTGAATTAAACCACAATGAACTATGAATTGATGATAAATGGGAATAATGATCTTGTCATGTATTAAAAGGATAAAAATGGTAGCTTTGATGTAAAAGAGGCTTAATGAAATATGAGATTAAGGTTAAATGTTGTTAAAGGATAACATTAATATCTTTTGTGAAGAATATATGAGATAATTAGGGTTTGAGAGTAATTGTATAAAATTAGTGTTTAAAATAGTAAAAATGAAGTGAAACCCTAATTGCAATGGAAACACTAAAAGTGGATTAGAAACCCTAGGAAGCAAGCTAAGTTTAATAGATCTTGATGGCATGTTCAATAATAGGAAATTGTATGCATATTTCAGGATCTTATTGTGTGCTTGCTTGACTATTTGGATTTCTTGATTGGTTGGATTATTCTATCTCAAATCATCCTGGCAAGTATGTGGTTACGCTTATGGTTAATCACTTTAGTTTCACGATGATTTCTGGATGTTTTATCGGTTGCTTGAAAATAATTGTTTGGATGACTTTTATTTCATGCAACTATAAAGAGACTATGATTATCACTATAAATATAGATACATGACTGGCTCAGATCCTGGTCCTCATTTGTGGCTTTGCTAATGATGAAAAGGGTAACCTGGTAAAGGGTCTACTTGATAAGTGGGACCATCAGGTTATCAAGAGTTAGGGATTGGGCTACCTACGTGTAGTGCCATGCAACTCTTTAGCACACCATGAGTTAAGGAGTGGGCTACCTATGGGTAGTGCCATGTGACTCAACCCTAGAAAATGATTCACTTGTTAGGTAGGATCATGAGGGGTTAAATGGGGATCTACCATAAGGAAGGTAGCATCCAGGTCCACTGTAGGGACAACGCAGAGGTTAGGGTATGTATAGATTCAGTAGTTAGGTTGAAAACATAAAGTTGTTTGTTAAATCATAACTGTAATATGTTGTTATGGTTAATTGCATGATTATTATTTCCCCCATATACCAGCATAATTCATTTATGCTGACCGATATTTTGTGTGTCGACATTTTAGGTACAAGTGAAAAGAACAAATAGTAAAGTGGCATATGTGGAATTAAATGAGAATTAAAGTGCAAAGGAGGATTAGTTAGAATAGACTCTGGATGTGGATAGAAGTAGATGTCCAAGTTTTTGAAAAAGGTATGTGAAGTTTAATTTTTTTTATAGCCTTTTAGTTTAGTTGGTAGAATTTGATAATTATTATTGATTATTTGTCGAACCTTTGATCCAAAAATTGGGATAACGGCTCTGACCTCTTGGTCTCCCTTAATTGGGGGTTACTGGGAGGCGGGGTCGTTACACCTATCCTCATATTTGAACATATCTCATCAAATTATATTTATTTGGTTACATCAACTTATTATTCAAAAATAAGGTTTAAAAATGCATGCAAAATTAAGAGGAACAACAATGTAGCATTTACTTACAAAACACACACACCATGGATATTATAACCAAATTATCTCAATCAAATTCAAACATCATGTCATTACATTAATTTAAAATTTGGGTCTAGTTATTGAACAAGGTTCGGTTGTTTAGAGTTTTCCCTAATTAGAGCATGAATTGATTTATGTATCCTCATATTTGAACATATCTCATCAAATGATATTTATTTGGTTACATCAACTTATTATTCAAAAATAAGGTTTAAAAATGCATGCAAAATTAAGAGGAACAACAATGTAGCATTTACTTACAAAACACACACACTATGGATATTATAACCAAATTATCTCAATCAAATTCAAACATCATGTCATTACATTAATTTAAAATTTGGGTCTAGTTATTGAACAAGGTTTGGTTGTTTAGAGTTTTCCCTAATTAGATCATGAATTGATTTTTGTCTCTTTGTTTTACCACTCTTTGGTTTACCACCCTTACTCTAGTCTTATGTATTACTATAGTCTATTTTGCTTCCACAATAATATCCGACTAGGGACATATCAAGAATGTATGTACTCTTATGTTTAGGCCCTCAACCTGAAGACATATGTCATCGTGTCTCATCATTTTTTAGACATCTATTATGCATGTGTCATCATCTCATGATTGAGACAAACCTAATAGATGAAATTACCTTTATTATTATCAAATCAGGTATCTAATGTCTCATCGCAATGATCATATGATTGGCTCTCTGGACATACCATACCAACGATATTTACCATGCTTTTAGAGAGTCTTAACCTCTCAGAAGGAATCTTAGGGTCCTCACAAGGCAAATGACATCATTTCCAAAGGTTGACCATGACCTGGCCTTCTAGAAAAATCTTCACTAGAAATAGCTATCTTTTGAGTTTAAGAGGACACAATGAGTGATAGTGGGGGATAAATCTAGTTTGAATTAGTTGTAGGTGATGTTAGGATGGTGTATATGTAATGCATTTAGTTTAAGAGGCAAGTTCAGGTTTCTCCTATTTTTTTGGCATGAGGTTTGAGATGACCTAAAAGCCAATTCTACAAGCCTTTTTGATGAATGGAGACCCCAAAAAGGTCATAGGGTTTCTATATTCTATATCGTGATAGGTATACATGTGTGGTTATCAAAATTGGGCTCTTTGTCACATGTTGGAGGAAGATGATGAACTGGATTTTCTTCATCAATTAGATAGTGGGTTTGTATTTGGGTCAGTGATATAGAATCAAATGAGGAAAGTAGTGAAGAAGAAATCAAGAGATGAGAATGAGGATAGAGGGAATATTGGTGGTTGATGTGCCAAAACATATCATTTCATGTAAAAGGTAGAATATGATTCAATGGTCGCCCAATCATGCTCAAAGGTCATGCACATGAATGAGTTTGGGTTTCCAGAACTATAGTGTGAAGGAATGAAATCTCAGGAACTAAATAAGACTAAAATTTTGACAACATTTCATCTTATATTATGTTGATATTTAGTTCTATATTTTATTTAAATAAACAAAGCTTATCAAAAAAGATTAAAATTGACACCTAGTTTAACTAGCACACTCCCATAATCCATTTTCTCTTTAGAGAATACACTTCAACTATTTGTATTAAAGTATCAAATAAAAAATACAATACTTCGGAGTTGAAGAGAAATATCCAAATAACATGTCTTATTCTTTTCAATAATCCACATTTGTAGCAATGAGATACTATAGTTCCAATCTGAAAAAAAATAGACGATCCATTATAAATATCTATGATTTCTCTTATTTATCAAATTTATAAAAAATATCATCATCTTTTTCTTATTTTTAGGTCACTAGGTGTACAATTTAATATATTATAATCTTAGTATTAGTTAAAAAATATTTTAATTCTTACTTAGTCACAATGTCTAGGGTATATTATTATTTTGGGATTATCAACTTGTATGAAAAGTTATTCATATAAATTTCTTTCCTAATATACATCATTTTATTCCAATTAACCATAATTCCATCTGTCACAATTTCATATATATGATTGCAACTTAAAATTGTCCAAATTGTGTGAAATGTTATTTTATTTATTTTTAAAGGCTTCAAGCATATTCCTGAGTAATATCTAGGAATGTTTGTCAATTTACATGTGTTATCCATATTATTATGTGTATTAATTAAATATATAACATGTAGTTTTTATAACTATTTATTGAAGGATGTAGTGTTAAATATATTGGAAAAGATTGCCTTAATTGTTGTTGATGTACATATTCCAATGTTATCATATTTTATCTCATACTAAAATTACTATAACAGTTGTGACACTCAAATATAAACATACATATATGCATACATACATACATACATATGCCGATAACGAGTGGCTCAAGTGGTTAAGCACGTTGTCCCCTAACAAAGGGACCCGAGTTTTAATCCCCATTGTCTCTTTGGTTTACCACCCTTCCAGGCATTCATCTCGGTCACATGCATGGGAGAGGGGGAGAGAATGCCTCTCTTGATTCCATACATACATAAATAAATAACTCAATTGTTGCCTTGATTTAACACCTTCTAGGGAGTTCGGCCTCCGCCATAGGCATGGAAGAAGGGAAAAATGTCTCTCTTAATCCCATACATACATACATACATACATGCATACATACATATAGAAGCGCTAACAAGGAATGGTTCAATTGGTCAAGCACGGTGTCCCCTAACAAAGGGACTCAGTTTTGAATCCCTATTACCACCTTGGTATACCATGCTCCCAGACATTTGGCCACCATCACAGGCATGGGAGAGGGGCATAGAATGCCTCTCTTAATCCCATACATACATACATATGCCAGTAAGGAATGGCTCAAGTGGTAAATCACGACGTCCTCTAAAAAAGTGACATGGGTTTGAATCCCAGTTGTTGCCTTGATTTACCATCTTTGTGGGTGTTCGGCCTCCTCCACACACAAGGGAGAGGGGATAGAATTCCTCTATTAATCTCATATATAGATACAAACAAACATACATACATACATACATGCATACATACATACATACATCTATATATGCCGACAAGGAGTGGCTCAAGTGGTCAAGCACGGTGTCTCCTCATGAAGGGACCTGGTTCGAATCCCAGTTGCCACCTTGATTTGCCATCCTCCCAGGCATTCAGCCTCTGCCACAGGTGTGGGAGAGGGGGGAGAAATCTTTCTCTCTTAATCCCATACATACATCTATATAGACATATGTATTGCATATTATGTTCATGTTAAGATTATATGTGTTGTATGTATTAGCATATGATGTTGAAGATAATACAATACTCATGTTGGAGTCATTGAGTATGATTATTAGGTCTATCAGCACCGCTATTCCATTTATTTACTCATTTCATCATGTATGTCTTCCTAGTACAATAAAGTTGTCACTTTGTTTATCTGACGGTTACTCTCTCTAAATTTACATTTATCATACAAGTTTAAGTATGGAAAATCTATCCATAAGCATTAACCTATATGATCGATCATATTGAAATTATATAGGTATAATTTGAAGCAAGACTTTAATTGAAATTATTTCTACCCATGATATAAAAGTATCTTCATTAAATATTTTTTCCCTTTCCAACTTTATTTAAATAAAAATGCAATATTACATATCAAACATTTCAAACAATACACGTCTTAATTCCAAATACTTCTAAATATGTATATATAGTGTTTGAATTCAAAATAAGGCAAACACAGTTCTTAATGATTATTTTGAATACATTTTCCCATTTAAAATCTTAATACACTAGTAGGTGTATATCAATATGATGAACTTAATGTGATAAAATGACCAATTTGGTTTTTATTACTAACTTCATGTTGCATCTCATCAAAGATTACCATTCTTTAGTATGCTAAAATCTGAAATACAACAGATTACTAAAATTTATTTACTGATATACTAACTTGCACAGACATTTATATATATTAGCATGGCATGATTAGTTGTAACAGTTTTACTAGTATGATGTTTCAATATGGGCATACTCATGTTCAATACTAGTGTGTGCAATTACTCATATTAGAGTTTGAGTAAACATGAGTCTCTGTATCAATAGATGTGCATATTATTATCAATCATTTTATAAAATATACTATAGAAATCAAAGATTATAACAATATGACTACATGAGACTTATCTACTGAAGTAGAGATTCATGTCTACTCAGACTTTAATAATTTTACATATACATATATGTATGTCATCTTGGTAAAAATTAATTTTATGGATCAACTAACCAAATTTATTATAGGCTGGTTGCATGTTCCAAGATTATCATTTAAGCTCTCTCACTTCTTTATCTCATTAATTGTGTTCTTGGTAAACTTAAATGTCTCATATAAGGACTTCCCTACACATCCTCGGTGTAATACGGATCTCTTTAATTAGTTTCTAGTGGTAATTTAAGCAATCTTTCTCCAATCTTTGTGGTCAAAACTCCATGATCATAACCATAGTTAGAGGAACTAACACCATTGTAAACTCAGTCAACGTCTTCACCAAATCATTATCTTAACCTTGATGACTATTATTAACTCCTCAATCAAATAGTACTCACAAATATAGGAGGAAGCTTCTTTTTCCTTGATCTCATGGAGTGGTGGCGTGGTGAGGTGGGTCTACAGTTTTATCCTTGAAACCATTTTACTAAACTTGTGTTTCCAAGTGTAGGATTCATATAGGGTGATTTTATAGTTTATATATAAGCTTCGTCGATTTTTAAGTCTCATTATGATGAGATCACATGAGGTGAAGCATCAAGGATGTGATTTTGAAGTCTAGCAGTGGTAGAATCACTAGAAGTAGAGTAGATGGGCGACAGTTGTAAGAACCATGACATGAGTTTTGGGTAACCCTATTTGCTTTGGCTTATTCTTGTTCTTAGAACCTTTCTCTAATCTTGTGGGATGTAATTAGGTCTTGTGGAGATCTTAAGTTTCAAGTTTGAGCTTGTTTGGATGAAGTTTGTGCTTTTGGTGCTAGTTTTGGTGCAAACTACAATTTACCCAATGTAGGGGGTTGATGTGCAATTTTCCACCTCTAGATTGTTTTATCTCTTTCTTGACATCATCTAGAGGAAATATAAAGAGGAGGGCGCCTTTTTTGAGCATTAATTGAGGAGTTGACACCTTAAGGGTGATTAGGGTTTCCATGCATGTTGGATGTCTTGACCCATGAGTATGCTGGGTTGTCTCGACCATGGGTCACGACCTAGGTTTGTTTTGGAGGGTGTCACGGTCAAGAAACCTCCTATATAGTGTAGGGTCATGACCTAGATAGTCTATGGAGGTCTTGGATCGAGATGGATGACCTAGTGTGTGTTGTCTCGACCTAGGGTTTGTGGAGATGCTTTGTTTCGACCTAGAGGAGATGGTGATAGCTGGTGTCACAACCATGGATGGTGCAACCTAGGAGGATCACAACCATGACCATGTGGGATTCTATGGTGGTCGAGACACTACCTAGAGTGAATCACCATGTCTTGTGTGTCATGTTTAAGAGGTTGCATGTGGGTGCATGTTGGTCTTTTGCAAGGACAAGTGTCCCTTGGGTCCCTTAGTATGTTGACACCTCACCTCTTGCTCTCTCTCTCTCTCCTTCCATCTATGTAACCCCTCATCTCTTCTTTCTTGCAACCCTTTTTTGTCCATTTATCTTATTCCTCCTTCTTTGCTTGTTCTTGGAGCTTGGTGGAGCAAGGAGGTTCGTCCTTGGAGCTTGGGGGATCTATCTCCTCTTGCATGTGGTGGTGGTGGTAATCCGAGCTCACCTTCCATCCTTGGTAAGTGTTTGTCTTCTAAGTTGAGGTTTCTTTTGATCTCCTACTTTCATCTTCCCCTCTTTTCGTGGCCCTAGACCATGGTTCTTCCATGGTGGTCGTTTCGGGAGAGAAACCCCTCATCACAGGGTCATAGACCATGTTTTAACAAGGTAGACCCAAGTGTGAATAGGATTTCTCCTCCCTTTCTTCCTTTCTCTCTTTTGGTTTGTCCAAGAGATTATTTGCTTCTTTCCTTGGGCTATATTTGACCTTGGTGACTTCTTCTTCTTTAGGTGCTCTTGTGGCCGAGTGTGGATCTTTTAGTGAAGCTTCTTCAACCCTTGGATCATGTGCTTGGAGCTCTTGATCTTGGAGTTTGGAGATCTTGGTGGTGATCATCTTAAGGTGGGTTATATAACATTAAACCTACTCTAATATTTCACTTCTTTATGATTTTTATTACTGTCTTATCTCTCTAGATTTCTTCCTCATCATGCTTGTACTTAGTGGTAATCTCTAAAGCTTGTTTGGTGGAGATACCTTGATTGGTTTGGAAGTAATCAGAAACCCTAATCTATGTTTACCAAGTGAGTAGATGATGAGTTGTGAAGGTTCTTCTCTAAGTTTTTCCCTTGATCATTCTCTCATACATTGTGTTCATATACCTAGAAGTTGGATACATAATTAGATTCAATTTTGTTTATCTTGAGTATGTGTTTCCCATCTTTGGAAGAGGTTCTTCCTTGGTAGTTTTTTGACCTATGCCTTAGGCTTTGGTGATCAGTTGCTTGAGTTTTCCTTCATGGTGACCTTGGTTCTTCCATTGGTTTCAGTTCTTTTTTGAGACCTAGATGGTGCATCTTGATGGTCACGACACTTTCCCCTTGGTGTTCACAACCTTGATAGTTTTTGGTCGAGATACCCTTGAGATCGAGACATGTTGAGGTCGATACACCTTGGTAGAGATGCTTTGTGGAACCCTAACCCTAGTGTTGTAGGTGCGACATGACCTAGAATGTGGAGGTCAAGACATGTAGGTGGATGGTCAAGACACCTAAGTGTTGCGGTCATGACATGGACTATGATGGGTGGTCGAGACCTATGAGGTTATGTGGTCAACATAGGGTGATGGTAGATGGATAAGAAGCACATGTGTGAACACTTAATATGAATGATATCTAAGAGCCATATATAATGTTGTTTAGGATGATATCTAATCAGATCTAATGATGTTCCTAATCCTATTACACTCCAAGATGATGGAGGGTGATGGTTCTAGGATTGATGGTTGAACCTAGTCTTGTAAACTCTAATCGACTAAGAGGAACCCCTAACCCTAATAGTGAACAATGGTCTTGTTTGTTTCTCTCTCATGGAATGGTTATGATGTTATGAGTCAATATCTCTTGTTTATGAACTTCTAACCATGTTGGTGTTATAATCTTGGTCATCATAGCTAGTATAGGCTATGGTAAGTATGATATGACACAGGTTGAATATGCCCTAGTGAGGCTTGTTGAGGCACTTGTGATATAGGAATAATGTGAATGGGTCTTATGACCTAGCAGTGACTTGTTGCATAATATGGGATGGATTTTCCCTATGAGGAGTTGATGGATCAGTATTCCTTGATATGTGGCCTTGTTGATGATGATGTCAGTGGCAATAATACAAGCATCATCTAGTGGTAGTGTGACAAGTTCACACCCTATACCTTTATATTTTCTAAAGTGTACTATGCCCTTATCTTTGTAGAGTTTGTTATGACTTTATACATTGTAGCTTGATTGATGTTAAAAGGCATTTAAATGGACTTAATTAACCAAGTGGAATCTGAACATGTAGTTTTGCCATGTTCCATAGATCCATCTCAGTGTCAACACTTGTTGGATGGTGAAATGGGCTTCCCTTAGAGGAAGTCTGGAGTCATATACTATTGAGTATATGCATTCACAGGATTGGCTATGGGCAATACCCTGGTAGGAGTGTTGTTATGGATTGTAGCTCAGTGATATGTTACTTATGTGGTTTCACAAGATTGGTTGTGGGCCATACCCTGACAGGAGTGTGGTTGTGGGCCGTAGCTCAATTTCACTAGCATCGTGACCTATACCAAGGTGGGCTACGACTTTCATTGTTTGACTATATGTCACATGTTGCAGTTGATTGATATGTCTCTGTTGTGCACTCGTGTACTGACCAAGAGGTTTCATGAGTTCGTGGATTTTGGATCTTCCATAGACCTTGTTTGGCACTGATTTTGACTTAGTAGTGGTCAGTTGGATTTGGGTGGTACGACTCAAATCCTCATGGCATAATAAAATATGTAATCAGTCATGTAGTATACTTACTTAGGATTAGATACACAAACATTGGATGAGGCCTTGCTTGCTTTGTACAATATAGTTGGTAGTGAATATACATGTTCTTCATAATTCCTTTTATGATGATAACATGTTCCACAATCCACTTGCAATATCTTATTTGATTAGGAATGATAATCCACTTATTGTAATTGTATCTTTACTTCTGTTCTTTATTTACCTTATCTATGCTAATAATAGTATTGGTGGATAGTTATATCTCTTGTCGAGATTTGGAATCTCACCTCATGGGTTTCCCACATCTTTTAGGTGGATGTGAACGAGGAGGTAGAGATTGTGTAGCTGGGGAAGAGTAGCAACAAGGACAGTAGAAGCTAAGGTTGGGCTTGTTGTCTTTTGTGTTTATAGTCCTAGAGTCGTCCTTGTATACCCAAGTCTTGGGGAGTTACAGATGTTCCTCGACGGTGTTAGCGATATGAGTTTTTGGTTTATGTTCCCTTGTTGTATAAATTTGGTTGTTGTACATGTTTATGTAAATGAATATATATCACATGTGACGTATGGTCTTTTATGGACATGTAGTAAATAATGATGATTTATTATATATAATTCAAATGGTAGCTTTTTGGACCCTGATATAATAAGTTTCTTGATGTTGGTTCTTGTCGTAATTAGTTTTAATTTTTGGTGTTTTTGGTAATCCTCTGTAGAGTTTTTTTTTAATCTAGTGGCTCGTTGTTTGTGGCATGGGGCATCACAACAACCGTTGAGTGTGATCATTAAGAGGTATGAAACCGGTAGACTAAGTACTATGTGGTGACAAAGATATGTTTGAAGAACTCAAGTTGATTCATTGCATGGTTGATCTTTGGCAAGGTGTGTGAAAGTTATCATTCTTTTTGCATGTCTTTAACATTCAACTGGATTATGCTCTGAGACACTATGGATGGCATATGAGAACAGTAAGCATCATGCTTAATGAAAGAAGTTTAATTTATATTCAGTTGGGATGAATAATTGTGTGTTTAAACTTTGATTTTGATTATTTCTATGACTATGTGATAGATCATAAGTAAACTTTAAAATTAATATGGTTCCAACTGACTTTGGATTTGATTTTCATAAATGGGACATTTGAAGATGTGAATGTGAATGAATGCGGGTGAATTGGATATATGTGCAAAGAGAAGTGCATTTTGAAGATATGCATATGAATACAATAAGGAAGCTGAAGGTGTGGATGTGTATATATACGTGTACGTGTTTGTTATTGCGGGATCTACAAGTTTGAAATGACATGTTTTTAAGCTAAACATGGGATGGAACTTTTTGTTGGAATGAATAGTAGGTTTTGCATCTTGTTGAATATCTAGGCAGTAGGTGTACACATTTGTTATTATATAAGAAACAAAATTTCAACATTGGTTATTAGCCAAAAATTGATGTGGTACTATTTGATTACATTTGTTTTTTGGATGTTACATGCCTACTTTATCCTTCATTTCCCTTATCATCATAGGTTTATTTAGATATTCATGTATTACTTTTCATGTTTTTCCTTTTTTTCTTAAATAAATAATAACTTCACATTTTTCTATAGGGAGCCATTAGATCCCATTTATGTATCCAAACCATCAGTAGATGGTTGACATCAAGAAGTAAAACCATCGATCGCCGACCCAACCACCAATGGAATTCACCAAGAGCAGAAGACCGCCTGAAGCCATCAACTGATGGTCTTAGAAGTAACCAACCATTGCTCCATAGGCACATTCTATCAATGGCTTTGTAGCTATCAGCTTCCAGTGGTTTAGGACCTTTGTCTATTGATGGCTCAACAAGGATTCACCTACTAAACTTTTCAATTTTGCCTCACCTACCAATGGCTCAACATGACTTCTCCTACGAAAGGTTCTTTTGCTAACCTTGCCTACCGATGGCTCAATAGGGTAGGGCTTCACCTACTTAAGGTTTTCCTATTGGCTTCGCCTAACGCTGGCTTAGTGGGACTATGTCAACCAAAGGACTTCCTACAAAGACACCGCCTCCATAGACCTCTAGGTGCATATCCTGAGGCACGTTCCAAGAGATCTTAGAGCACAAGAAAAGTCCCATATCAAGTGCCTCAAGAAGTTCTGAGATGAGAGTGCCTAGTCAGTTAGTGTTCAAAATGATTGGTGAGTTTGTTGTGTGACTGCTACATTTGTAGTTTTTTTATCCTACATGATTGGATAGAGGGAGTTATATGGTAAATCTAAAGACTTGAGGAGGTGCATAGGAGAGGAGGTGAAAAATACAAAGAGGCCATAGCCACTCCTAGGTCTTGGAGTCACAGAATGTAGAGTAGAATATGTTCTATGCACAGCAGTTGGGTGTCGGTGTCACCATTGCAGACATGGAGGTAGATTGGCATTCATATTTTCTTTTGCTCTATTATCCTTATTAGTTAATTATTTCATTTTTCCTTGACCCTTAGCAAAAACCTCCAATTTCTATGTTATTATATTTCATCTATATGGAACTAAAAACACCATGTTCATGTAAGAAAAGCTAGGTTCAGTAGAGAGGGAAATATTTTTTAGTATCCAAAATTCTGGCCAATCACAATAAACCCCATCTTTAGAACATTTATCATGACTTAAGTGAGATTATTTGTTAATATGTAGTTACTGCATCTCAAAGATCACCAAACATAGGATAAATCACTTGCCTTGGGGTAGAAATCACTTCAAGAAGGTAGGAGTATCAAATCTTAGTCCAAAATCTCTACCTCACAAGCTCCTTCATTATTACATGCACTAGCATCAAGTAGGCCAAAGAATAAGGGAAGCAGAAATTTTAGGTAGAGAAGCAAGTTTTCTACCATGTAACGAGGTTAACCGCATCAAAGAAGGTAAAAGGAGAGAAAAACTATTGAAAATGTGAGAACAATACAAGAAATCTACATGGATTTTAGCTTTGTAGGTTGAGAAGGTGATAGGTTGGGAAGGTGATTTCTAGATTAGATGTAAAGAGTGGGACCTGAGACGGGATTCACTCCTTAATTCTTATGATATAAGACATACCAAAATCCCATCCAAACAACCACAACATAAAATATGCAAATATAAGGAGTGCATGCTAATTTTTTGGAAGTATGGTAAAGAAAAAGGGCATTGTAGCAGCTGAACTAAAGTAGACTATTACAAAATTGAATATTGTTCATCAACTGATATGTGTAGGACAAACTTAAAAGGAAGGAAAGTCTAAGATAAATAGATTGGCTATATAGTAGGAAACCTATCCATCTTAGAACTTCTATACAAGTAAATTAGATAAGCTTTGCCAAACTCTTGATTCAGAAATTGCTCGTTCATGGGTAGGTTGGGAACAAAACCCAAGAAAGGATAAAATAGAAGTATGACTAAATAAAAACCAAGAGTGTACATTATGAACATATTTGACATTAAATAGAAAAAGATAAAACAAGTAATGGAGTTCCCAATCAAGAGGCACTCAGATAATTTAGATAAATCCAAGAGAAGGGTACTTTAAAGAGAATTTCTAAGTCAAGAGATTATGGATTTAATTCTACAAGTGATAATCATCAAACAATAGTTCTTGCCTTTACATATTATTTCAAAATCATTTCAATAACAACAGTGGATGTTGATTACAATAAAGACTAGAGTTATTTGAAAAGAAAGGTTGGAACCCATAAATATCAAACCAAGGGTAGGATGAATGAAACCTCAATGCCAAATAGTATGGCATGAGGAATAAAACCTAGTGTCATGAGGAGTAAAAAATCTTGATTCATAAATATATTACATGGAGGAATTCCAATTCCTGGAAGGGAATAAAACGCAGTGCTAAAAGTATAGTGTGCATACTTCTAGATATGACTAGTCAAACCACACATGCAAAATAAACCATGTAAGATAATAAGTTTAGTCCAAATAATATTCATGTACCACAAATGATTGAGAATAATCATGGCATAACAAGTAGATTCAATCCATAAACAATGATTTTACAATTTGTAGTAATTAAGAGAGAAAGATACTCATAATAAAACATATTTCAAAACATTTAAGAGATGATCAGAATAAAATCTTTTTTATCTTACATAATTAAACATATCTCAAAAAATATTATCGAGGTGGTATCCTAATAGATTGGATGGGGCTCTCCTACCCAGGTGACACGGGTTTGAATCTTCCCTTAACCACTTGAAGAGAGTTATGTGGGTCAGTGAACTCTCCCCCAGGTTGGGATTGGCACATGTCTTATGTGCCTCTTGGGTTACCAAAAGAAAAGAGAATCTTTTTTAAGAAGATATGCCTCATACATGAAATTTAGGGTTTATGTAGTAAAATTCCACATAGAAATGGGATAAATGCACATACCTCTAAAGAAATCCTAGTTATCCAAGTAGCACTACATTTTCAGTGCCAAGGACACTTCATATCTAATTGCATTAAATATGAGTTAGGATTCATATTAATTCACTCAATAAACCAAACCCTAAAATGACCTTGCTAAAAACCTCAAAATTATATTTAAAAACCATAACTATGATCTAGCTTATATTCCTAATTTTGAGACAAAAAAATAGTTTATATTTTTTATAATTCAAAAGCATTTACCAATCTGATTAAATATAAAAGGGAGTTTAATGATCAATATGCCCCCACACCTCATTATTTACTAATAAGGTGTGCATGTCCTTCATTGTAGACCCACAAAGGAAACCCATGACTCCATCAAATTTGAATGAAAAAAATATAATTATGCCACCAAAGGGTCAAACAAAACTATTAAGCTTATGAGGGCATGTTGGGAGATCACATGGGGGATTGTTATCCCCCTTATTCACACCATGGTCGGTTACTTGAGATTCATTCATGAGATTTTATCCATGATTATATGGTCCTCGGTTGTATGAGGTTCTCCCAACAAATTCCCTAGGCCAAGATGAGCAAAAAGAGAAGTTTCTCATATATCCTTGGCCAACATGGAGGTAGATAGCTGCTCTGCCATACCCATAGGGCCAGGGATTTAGTTCAATGAAAATCCGACATGCAACAAAAACTACTTCTGCGAGAACCCTCATGAAACTCTAGAAAATTGATTTGCATAGAAATAGAAACTGGACAATGCTAGAAACTCACAATTGCCTTAGTGGTTCAATACTAGGTGCCACATCAAAGAGAATTGGGCAAAACCTATTCATACTTATGAGAGTTGAAAAAAATGGTCGAGAGGCTTTTCTACAACTCCTTGAAACAAACTCAATCTTCTCCTAGTATCATCAACTTGGTGGCCTCCTCGCCATGGTTTGCCATCCAACATGAGGAGGTGAATGCCAAGGAAAGTTATGAGGGATGTTAAGAACAAACCAAGGGTTCAAGTATGCTTAGGAACCTTTCCCAGAGATATATCAAGGTTATGTATAAGTAAGGGGTTCAAAAGGGCTGGTACTATATGGGTTAGCACAATGGAGGGGGAGAATGTAGAGGCAGAATTCATTCACACAAAATAGAAAGTATATCCCTAGAAAATTTAGGGTGGTGAGGTTCAGATTGCACACGTGAAGATAAATGAGAAAGAAAATCAATTTGAGGTGTACTAATGAGGGAGATAGAGATTAAAGTGAAAATCAAGAAGAACACCACTGCGATGTATGAGAAGACCAAAGTAAGAGAGAGACCTAGGCCACACAATTATGTTATAATGGAAGAGTGAGAAAGGGAAAGAAAAGAGAGGAGTGTGAAACCTAGACCCAAGAAATTATAAGAATCTAACTGGTTTATTTTAAATGACTAACATTGAGATCAAAACTATAGGATTTCTTTTAATGAGGTCTAATTGATATAAATTTGACACCTAGACTAATTTAGTGTGTAGAAATTTAATTTGTTGTTGGTTTCTTCTTCTGAGATCATGTAGTTAGTAATTTTATACATTTAAGTTTAATGTTGTTATCTTCTTATAGATAATTCTAACTACAAATCTTTTTAATAGTTTAGGAATTGACTAATTTTGGATGTAATTTCCATGAAACACTTTTCTCATAGCGTATAGTCAATTTTTCTCAATATTTCACTCAAATTTTCTTTAAATCATGTAGTGTTATACTTATTCAATTAAGACCAAAACATGAATCCACTAATATACATTATTCCTTTCTATTAGAATTAATGTTTTAGTATTGTTACATATATGGACACATTAATCACATTGTAGGCATTATTGAACCTATGATTTGAATTTTATATGCTATTTAGTGTACGTGCCTATTAATACTTATATATACATGTGATATCCATGGTATGAAATTTATGGATTTATTACATGTCATATATCAGTTCTATTTGTCAATTTATTGATTATACTTTATTTCTCATTTATAAACTTGGGTATAATAATTTTTTACATTAAGTGAGTTATGGTTCAATTTGCCACATGTCCAGTTTGTTATTGTTCCTTAATATTAGTAATATAAACACTAACTCTCAACATCTTTTTAAGGTCCCTCAAGATATAACTTACATCATGTTTGGGGTTTTCCCCTAAATTACCCAAAGGCCACCCAACTATGTAGGGTTTCTAGGGTTAGAAAATTAGGTTTGGTATATTGCATTGAATCTTCAAGAATTTTGAAGAATCACTAATATGCAAAAGCTTCCATGAAAATCAGTTTCATCCAATTCATAGTCATCTCATATAGTCCAAAATGATGTAACATAGGTTCTAAGGAGCAAGGGAGTTTATATATGTAGTTGGGTTTGTGGTGAAATTGCATTTCAATGTTTATACATCTCACTTGATAAAGATAGATCCACTTTGACCTTTTTACAGCCTGC
This sequence comes from Alisma plantago-aquatica, assembly GCA_963693085.1. Classification (NCBI taxonomy): domain Eukaryota; kingdom Viridiplantae; phylum Streptophyta; class Magnoliopsida; order Alismatales; family Alismataceae; genus Alisma; species Alisma plantago-aquatica. Next base: position 999,105,816 of record OY856409.1, read on the forward strand.
TTCAATCTCAAAACCTAGTCAAAATGCTCCAAAACATCTTGCTTAGACCACCTCATTGTGTGATCTAACCCCCAAAAGAACTACATCAACCCAAAGTGTGTGACATCGATCCACACTAGAAGCGTCGACCCAGCCTCGACATGCATCTACGACATCTAGCGATCTAATCAAAGTGATCCAATCAGTTCACTTAAACTTCGCACTGTGGTCAAAGTGCCCTAACCTGGGCTACATTAACATGAACATTGTGGTTGATGTAACCCAGTCTTGGTCCATTCCATGCACCTAGATCGATTCTCATTACATAGATCTATCCCATGAATCTTGCAATACATATGCTACCCCTTTTTAGTCCAAAATTTCAAAATTATATGCAACCAAATTTAAATTATAGCTCCTCTACATTACATCAAATGTCAAATGTCGTGATTTTAATTATTCACACATAACTATAGTAAATATTATAATTAAGGGAAATAAAACATGTTTAAATCAAAGCAAAGATCAAGGTCCCATAATTGAGGTTTTATGAGTAGGGTAAGATTTATCCTAGCTACTATGGTCATTGTTCCCCAAACTACCACAATAAAAGAGGTAAATCAAAGGGGGCATTGTCCACAATATGTCACTCTGCCCCAAAGCTATCTTCACACATTTGTTAGCAACTTTAGTTAATATACTACTACACATTTTTTTGAATTTATTCATTTACCTTATTTCGTTGGGTGTCCACAAAAGATCACAGTATGATAAAAACTATGAGGTTGGGAAATATCAACAACAATATGTAGCAAAGCATTGAGTAATTGTGCAAGACCATTCTATTCCAATGTGTGGTAAACTTACTATGTCATGGAGAAGATAACTTTGTCCCCCATATATTGTTAGTGAGAAACTTTCTATTTCATTGTGTGGTAATACTAAAGTAAATAAGAAAATATATAGGTATAGCATGTTTCTTTGAAGCGTCACCTAATTCTACATAGGTAAAACGTGGTTGTGATGAGGTCAAATTTATATATCTTGATATTACTTTATTTTATAATATCTAAACCTTGAACCCTAATATCAAAGAATGATATTTTGGCATATGAAATATTTTTAATTTGAATCTCAAACTTTTATAATATCTAGGATTTAATATTGGAATTTATGCTTAAAATTTCAAATCAATCGGACATTTCTATCTCCCTCTATGATTTTTCAAAACCTAAGTTAAGCCTTTTTATTCAATATTATATTAGATATGATATCCAAACTAAGTATAACTTTGACGTTAGCATTTAAAATGACACACACATCCCTCTCCTATGTGTGTTGCATTTCATCTATCCCTTGATATTGCCATGGATCCACGTTGGATTAGATGTATGTGGAGTCATCCTTAAGCTCCATCTAGTCCAAAGAACGTGGACACTGGAAAAGACCAAGAACTTCCACCACGATCTTCCTCTCTGGACCCTTTTTTAGGAAAATTGTTGATGCTCTACCTTCACCTCATCTCCATGAACATGTCGACCTCTCACATGACCCTCATATTTAACCAAAACTACCCCACAAACACCTTCGGTGACCGCCTTCTCCAGTGCGCCCATTTTAAATTAGGCACTTTGCACTTAAACATCATCACTCCTATTTTACACCCTAGGAAGCTCTTCAAGTGCCCCTTTAGTGGTCTTACATGGTCAATCATGTGGAATAGCACTCAAGCATTAGTTTCTCAACCTACTTTTCTTCCACGTCCTTCCCCAACCTCAAACTCAATGGAAACCAGTAAGTAATCCAAGTTGACTTCCCTTCTAGCTTCCCAGTTCCATGAGGAAACCCATTGGCACTCTTATGTGTCGCATCCACCCCAACCTCCTTTTAACTTTTTGTATCGGTAACTAGTTATGCCTTCTACAGTGGAACTATGCTCCAGTGGAGGTCACACAACTATGATGTTCCGCCTTAACAAGGAAGAGCTCCGCAAAGGTGAAGGAGAGATTAACCACGCACAAGAAACCCCCATTGATATCCTCCTAAACTCAACGGAGCTGAAGAGGAAGAGGAGAAGAGTAGATCCCATGTGCTGACTAGATCCAACTTGGACTAGCGAGGTAATTTTCACCTCATTGGTGCCCTATTCCCATTTCCCTCAATTTTGGTTAACTGTGAGAAAATACTTGAACTTTGCAAAATCATAACACACTGTAGTAGTACCATAGAAATATAAACAAGTACTCTATTTTAATTAAAAATTATGACAATTAGGATTTGCATTTTAGTACCCCTAAGTATCTGTCATGTAATTACTTTTCATTATTGATGTGTTTATTTTATTTAATTACCTAGAAAATATTCATACAAAGATAAAATATGAAAGACCTACATGTATCAAGGTAATTATTATACAATCTTTTCTAATTATTGTGACACAAATATATGTAAATCTGATTTTACCCTTTATAACATACCTTGATCCCCAAAAATTATTATAAACATTTACAATGATCTAAAGACCACCAAAATCACCTAGAAATCCTATTTTGATATGATCTTTCTAATGATGGGCTCAGAACTCATTCTCTATGCTTGTGACCCTACCTATAAAAGGAATGACTTTTACTCATTTTTCAATCAAGTTGTGACATTGCAGTATATCTAATTAGCATACAAAATCTTATTTTTAGGATTACCAAGATATAGTGGAAGCATTTCTAGACTCCTAACTTATGAATTGAAGGTACACTTACCTCTTATTGGCCTAATATAAAGTATGGTTGTAAAATATGATTATTATGGACTTGGCATATGACATTTTTTAAAATAAGTGTTCATCTATGATCAGCTTTGATAATGTTTCTCTATAACTATATTGCAACACATGAACATAAAATAACTTGTCTGTTATATGGAAGAACGAATTATATTTGCTAGCATAGTGCTAGTAACTGATCATTCTCTTTGGTAGTAGATTACATTGTACAATGATCTAACTCTTTGGTACTAAAACATAAGGCCTTGCTTCTTGAGATCGTGGTATCCAAGATGTTGTATTATTCCCTCATGTGGCATATTTATGGATGATATAATGAAAAAATGCCTAAAATATGGTTTATCTTTTGTTAATAAAGATTTTTGTTCTAGTATGCTTTGTTATATATATTACTACCAAGTCATGGTTCTTAATATGTTACTATTTTAATTGATGTGTACTTAGCACATGTGTGTGAACATGTACCCATTTTACGATTTTGAGGTACTTTTTTCAAAGATGATGATGCAACTCAAATATGATATGAATGACTCAGCAAATCAGAATTCCATGGGGATTGCTAAAGTAAATGGAAATTGATTTAGGCTTTTCTTCTTCAGTAAGTACTTTCTCATGTATTTAGTTTCTTCTATATCATACTCCTTATCTTTGTGACCCTTTGTACAAAACACTTGGTTTATGTATAGAAGCTTTGTTGTTTTGTGCATTTATATACTTGTGTGTTTGATCCACTTCGGAATGGGAAATTTGTAAATTCTTTTGTATATGAGTTCCTTTTTAGTACAATTTGAGAATTGTGATTGGAAATGTTAGATGATAGTGGTACAAGTCTAGATTGGACAATTTGAGCATTCTTAATTCTTCAAACATGAAGGTTATGCACAATGTGTGTCTTTTCTATTGTTAAAATTAGTGAGACATATGTGGTCTCTTTGTATATATTGATATCAATCCATAAATGTAAGAATAATCCCACAACAATTTGCCTTATGAATACTCAAAGAGAATGTGTATTATATTTTCTATTATATTGACAAAAATGGCATATGTATGTGAGAGACTAACCTCACATTTGCGGTCTATCTAAAAAAGGAATTTCTTACTTGTGACCTTCCCAACTTGTATTGTGAAACTGTTAGTAAGTCAAGAAGGACCGAAGTCATCTTGACCATGAGTTTTTAGGGGTCTTACTATATGTTTATATTCCCATGCATACCCATCTTATTAATAAGATCTTGCTTAAGGAGGAGTATTATATGTATTCTGGGATGGTATTTAAGGCTTTTATCAAACCATCAAGGTGAATAGAGGGGGTTATTGGGAAATATATAGAGAGAGAAAGGTAGTAGAAACAAAAATATTATTTGATACTTCCTAACTAGAAGATCATGCCAACAACAATGTATAGGAAGGAGGGTGCAAGTAATACCTTTTCCTGGAGCAAGTTCAATGACTATCCTTGCACCCAAATGTGCCTCATTCTTGAGCAACACAGGCATGGTGGTCGTTAGGGTCCTCCTGGTGCATTAGAAAAGCCTTTGTGCCTCTACGTAGTCCTCAAAAACCACCAAGAACTCCACTCATGCTTCTTGAACCAATGGGAAGGAGTAGCCCTTTGTTCGTCAATGTGCTAGTGTCAACTTTCTTCTCCTTTACTATCTCTCCCTTTTGCAGGTAATATGGCTTAGGATCACAAATTACCACAACATGAATGAGAAGTGTGTTGAGAGACTTGGCCATCCCCCTCTATATACAAGTGGTAGGGCTAGGGTTTCTAAAAATCCAAAAAGACAAAGGGTTAAGTTTCTTGGTTGGACAGTGGTTGCACACAACTAGTCGGTCAACTAGAATATATCTTGATCGACTGGCATGCTGGCCTACTGGATATGCATAGCTAGTCAATCAATTGGAATATCCAGTCGGTCGATTGGCTTGTGGCCAGCGAGGCAATAACACTACTTTTAATGTGTGAATAATGAGTGTAACCACGACTATCATTAATCATTTCACCCAATACAATTAGTCAATTTGAATCAGTCAGTCGAATGGATTCCCCAACCACTCGAATGACCATTCCACTCTTTCATCGGGTGACACTTTCCAATCGCTTGACTAAACTCTTCATTTAGTCGATTTACAGTCTTATTAACTACATATTATATTGTCTAGTTGGTTGACCGGATTATTTAGTTTGATTACCTAAACACATTAATAATCAAATCAAATCATGTCCATGATCAAACTCCTCTTCCCAGTGCATCCTATGTGTGTGACCCTATAGGAATATTATGTTGTAAGTGATGTATATAATCATATTATGACTTCACAGGCAATGAGTAGTATGTAGCAACACATCAATGCAAAAGTTGTAGGACAACTTCAACCTAATTTTGTGACTAGTGTTACAGTGATCATGTAGTTCCTTTGTCACAAATATCTAGGTTGAACATGAGGTATGGAATTGTAATCCTCTTAATATTCTATCTATGTTTCTTGAAATAAAGTAGACAATTAAGATGCATGTGAGCTCAATGTCAGATATTGACTCACATGAGCATGTCCATGTGTTTCACAATCTCACTTATCAAGTGGCCAGGATATCACTCCAATAGGATGGAGAAATTCCATCTACATGACTCACAACAATCCCCATGTGTCAAAATGTACCCAAGCACCATTTGTATAGAGACCTTATTTAAGGTCAAGTTGAATGGTTTTAAAGTGCATTGAAAGTTGTGTGATCATTGTAGTGACGTCAAGTCTAAGAATGATAATCACCACAATCACATTGAGACATGATTCTGACTACCATTCAACGATTTCCATGTATCATTCAAAAGGTGCGTTTGTCTAATACATTTCTTCTCTAACAAGTACCTATTTTTATGACTTGATATCTAATATCATGACAAATGAGACTTAGTCATCAGTTAACACATATTCTAGTCTTAAGTATTATATTTGTCTATACATTTTCCATAATAATATCTGACGAGGGAAATGACAAGAATATATATACTCTAATTATACATATGGTCTCATGTTCATGTCCTCAACCCAAACCATAAGTCATCAAGTAATGTTATTCTTTAGACATATATGATGTTTTATCATCATGTCATATTTGAACAAACATAATAAACGGAAATTACCTTTATTATTAATGAAATCAATTACATAATGCCTCAATACAATCATCACATGATTGGCTATTAGAGCATGAATGCTAACAAACTCCCACTTGCACTTAGAATGAATCACTCATGAATCTAGTCCCAAGTGATATAATATGACTATCATACTTCTGTTGAGAAAGTACTTTTATCAGTTGGTCAGCAACGTTGCTCTCAGTCGGTACTCTACAAATCTTCAAATCTTGTTGTTGAAGATGTCTCGTATGAGATGAAATGTCGTAGTATGTGCTTGTAATGTCAATGTGATTTGGGTTCCTTGGATTGTGTAATAGCTCCATTGTCATCAAGTAAAACTCTATTGTGTCGTTAATGGTTGGAATCACCCCAAGTTCACTAATGAACTTCTTGATCCATATAGCTTCCTTTGTTGCATTGGAAGCAACAATGTACTTGGTTTCTATTGTAGAATCAGCCATTGTCTCTTACTTGGAACTTTTCCATCTTACAACTCGATTGTTGAGAAAAAACACAAATCTGGATTGCAATTGGAAATCATCTTTTTTCAATTTGGTAGCTCGCATCAGTGTAACCCATTACAACCAATTCTTCCTCACCACCATAATCAAGGAATTGATCCTTAGTTCTTCTCAAATACTTAAGGATGTTCCTTATGATAGTCCAATGACTTTCAACAAGATCTAACTGATATGTTCTTGTCATGCTGAAAGCATACGAGACATAGGGATGAGTGCATAACATTTCATACATGATAGATACAATAGAGATGAATACAAAATCTTATTCATGTGTCCCCTTTCTTGTAGAAGAACTAGGACATTCGGCTCTAGAGAGATTAACACCATCAGACATGGCAAGTTTCCTTTCTTTGAGTCATGCATGTTGAACTTTTTTAGCACTTTGTCAATGTATGTACTCTGGATTAGGCTAAGAAGAGTTCTATATCTATCTCTATATATCTCGATTCCTAATATATAGGATGTTTTGCCTAAGTGCTTCATAGAGAAGGTACCTCCAAATGAAGTTGTAATATTTGCAAGGAATGGATGTCATTCCCCATAAATAATTTGTCATCTACATATAGTATGAGGAATACAATTATGCTCCCACTAATCATCTTGTAAACATAGGGCTCCAAATTGTTTGATTGTCTCGTCAAATCATAAAATCCAACTTCGAGATGCTTGATTCAATCCATATATATTCTTTCCAGTTTATAGAGTTTATTGTGTTCATTTAGAAGTATAAAACTTTTGATTTGTGTCATATGCACATCCTCAAGAAGTTTTTGTTAAGGAAGTGGTTTTAACATCCATTTATCAAATCTCATGATCATAATAAGAATCAATGGCAAGCATGATCATGATGGATTTAACCATGGCAATCAGTGCAAATGTTTCATCATAGTTAACACCTTGTACTTTTTTTATACCTTTTGCAACCAATTGGCCTTTATAAGTACTGTACATTGGCATCCATGTCGGTCTTCTTCTTCAAGACCCATTTGAACCAATGGATTTTACCCATTTAGGTGGATCCACCAAGGTCCATACCTTGTTGGTGTACATGGAGTCCATTAATGCACCATATAATTACCATTTTTACAGGTTGTTTCTTATTGATTTTTGTGCATTTTTTATCATCATTAGCTTGTGAAACTTAATTGCATCAAATAAATGTATTTTTAATGATCCTGACTGATTTATTACATGTTTATTTTTTGTGAATTTTAGGTGAATTTACAACAAACTACACAGCTCGGTAGTACCGACTTTATTGTCAGTACCGACTAGAAGAAGTCGATCATAAAGGGACATGATGAGATCGAGAATACTCAATAGTACCGACCGGAAAAAGTCAATACTACCAACAACATCACAACATGCATTCAAAATTTCTCGAAGAAATCTCGATACTACCGACACCAACTCGGTAGTACTGATGACTGCACAGGTGGCCGCAACTATCAAAAGCGTCGGTAGTACCTACATGGCGGGATCAGGCAGAACTGAAAGTTGTGTTTAATTCGACGGTTGGCAATTAATTATGCCCTAAGTCACTTCGATGATTTAAGGGGATTTCAGCCAAACTTAATAATCTCATTCTATTCCATTAGAAGGCAGTCGAGAGCAAGGAGAGGAGAAAGTAGAGAAAAAAGTCTTGTTCCAGGAGATTTGGGCACCTCCAGTAGACAGATTTGCTGCCCGAGGTTAGTGAATTGGCATGTTCGCATGAGGAAGTCATCAGATCATTTTCTTCAATGGTTCTTTTAGTTCTCTAATGTTCCCCACATTTTTCTTCTTCTCTCTCACGTACTTGACCATGGAAATCATGTGGGGCTAGACCCCTTGTTCCTTAGGACCAAGGAATAGTCCGGTTGTGCATTGTAATTGACTTTTATGCATTAGTATATCTTTTTCTCTTAGTTCCTAGACTTAAATCTATGAAAGTATAACAAACTATCCATGTGTGATCTTCATAGAATCCATGGAATTACATGTTTTATAACACACCTTGATAAAGGAGGCTTACAAATGTGAAGAGATTACCTAGAGTTTTTAGTAAAGCACCTAACTAATAATGCAATTTCTACAAGAGTGGGATTGGTATTAGACTAGGTAGTGAATCACGTCGTGAGAGCGGGTAATTCTTGCTACATGTCTCTTTTGTCCAGGGTCAGGAGAGATAATTATTAATGATATGAGGTTATTTGCAATGTTAGCCATGCTGAAACCGTAATCCTAATGAATTCAATCCATTTGAGATTTAAAAAAACCAGTAATGTTAGATTTATTTTCTGCATCTTTGATAACTAAACCTTCAATCAATGTTTTCATCGACCTAGTAGATCGTATTACAGTTAGTGGTAGTCTCTGGAGAACATTTCCCTGAGTTTGACATTTGGGCCTCTTGAGGTCTATATTACATTGATACATATACTTGCGTTTCACATGTGGTTTGTGTGTATCAATTTTTTATTGTTTTCGGAGAAACGACAACTTCAGCACTATGAGTGTTGTGATCGGCCACTCCAGGCCACACGATTTATTTATTTTTTGTTCTTTCTAAGCTGAATTTAAAATATCAATTTTTTTAACCACTAGTATTCGTTCTCACATCGTTGTTAAGTTTCAGATACTAGGTGTATGGTTCACATTTGAACCACTGATCACAGAGAGTCTACTACATCCATTACAATTCAAGGGGAAATTTTTCACATGGCGCGAGAATTAGGAGCTTCAGCTGAGAAGATCATCCCAACTCTACCACCTCCAGAAACACAACCAGATCAAATAGAGATGGGTGATGCAAAATTTGAAGAGCAGACCATCTGGGAAAAGATCAAGGCTTCATCTGCAACTGCTCAATTGGGACTAATAAAGAGGCAGGCTATAAATGTGGGTAGCTACAAGATAGATCTTGACTTGGTGGCAATGGTCAAGTCACAGGTGTTTCATGGCCACAGCATTGAGGACAAAATGGTGCATATCAACAATTTTGTTGAGAGTTGCAATATGGTGAAGATAGATAGAGTGACAATGACGTTCATCTATTTAAAATTGTTTCAGTCTTTATTGGTAGATAATGCAAAGTCTTGGTTCCTTAACCTCCCACCCGAGTCAATAGAAACATGGTAGGGGATGATAGATGTGTTCTTTGAGCTTTACTTCCCACCTCAAAAGACAAACGAGCTGGTCAGAAATATGTATAACTTCAAGCAGTAGGCATAAAAATCTTACTCTAAAGCATGGGAGAGGTTCCAAAACATGTTGAGGAAGGTCCTTCATCATGGGATCAATTTGTATGTCCAGACAAAGATTTTTTATTATGGGATGCATCAAGGGGAGAGGAACACACTTGACAATGCAGGAAGAGGATTCTTCCTCGACAACAATCCATCTAGATGTCATGAGATCCTGAAGAATATGGCTAAAAACTAGTCCTGTGGAGAAGAAAGAGAATGCCCAACAACCATTAAAAGTGTTGGAGAGTCAAAGGTGATTACAACATTGAATGAGAAATTGGACTTGATTGCAAAGAAATCATACCAGAAGGATGGAAGCTCTTATGGAGGAGAGGAAGCAGAGTGTATGTTTGCACAGAAGAAGAATTATATGGGAAATGACTTTCCTAGAGGAAGGATACCAAGTTTTCTTGGAAGGACCCCAATAATTTTCAGTAGGACCCATCACAAGCACAACATCAGGGGAATGCGCAGTAGCATGAAAGTGGGCCTAACAAGATAGACCACATTGAGGACATGATACTTGGTAAGCTGGTCAGCCAGAATGAAGTGCTCATTGTCCATACCTAGAGGAAAGTACAAAACCAAGGAGCACAGATTCACAGTATAGAGACTCAGATCTCTCATATAGCAACGGAAGTAGCCTCCTTGAAGAAACTTATTCAGTAGGGATTTCCTAGAAATATAGAGACAAATCATCAGCATCATAAAGTGAAATTTATCTTTGTTGTTAAGGATCCAGAACATTATGTTGAGGAGTCACCCAGGAAACACATTTCAAAGCCAGATTGGGTATATATACCAAAAGTTCCATATCCCCACAGTCTATATGGAATACCAGGGGGATGCAACACGCCAATGTAGTATGCTCACGCATGCACCTCAGTTGATACAGGGTCAGTGAAAAGTGACTAGGATATCACATCTTCACTAGTTGTGCAAGACAATGAACTTCAAAGTTCCACCATTGTTATGTCCCCACCCCCAGTTATAGAAAAGGTGCCTATGCAACAAGAACATGTGAAGGTTCTGCTCGTAATGGAGCAAGCACAGTTGATAAGGAGTTTCCACATGTCATTACATCCATGAGAGACATTCCAAATTCTATTCTAGAAGGTGGGGTTGAAGCAAGCTTAGGGGAGGAGATCTCTAATGTGTCATATATTCCACCACACAAGCGTGCAGAAAAGCCATGCATTCCATTCTCGGATAGTCTGAAGCTAAAAAAAAGGCATTTTAAGAAGTTCCTAGGCATCAACATTCCACTCGTAGAGGCGGTAGAGAAAATCCCTACATATGGAAGATTCTTGAAGGGTATCATGAACAAGAAAAGAAAGATCATATATACAGATGTTTTGTGTGTTGATGAAGTGGTGAGTTACATAATCCAAGGAAGGCTACCAAGGAAAAGAAAAGATCTGGGATGTTTATACATCCCTTATTCTATAGGCAACCTATATTTCCAACAAGCATAGTGTGACTCGGGGGCAAGCATAAATCGCATGCCTCTTGTTACTTTTTAAAAGTTGGGTTTGAAGGAACCAATGAATACATCTATGACAATTGAATTGTTGGATGGGTTGGTTGTTAGGTCGTATGGGATGTGCAAGGATGTTTTAGTCAAAGTCAAAAAAATCATCGTTCCTGTTGATTTTATAGTCATGGACATGTCTGAGATTCGAGGATTAGAGATGTTGTTAGGAAGGTCGTTCCAAGCTACGGCCGACATGATCACTACCATTGGTAGAGGCTATTTGACACTTGGGATAGACGATGATAGAGTGGAATTCAGACTTCCAAATGAATCTTCACCACCATCCTGTGAGAACCCAGGCTAAAGAAAACTCATCTTGTCCAGCCTAAGACATTAAACAAGGGTACTTGTTGAGAGGCACTTGTTGGGAGGCAACCCAAATTTATTTTTGTTATTTACTATTTATTTAGGTATTTTTGTTGTTTACATTTCAAACTTTTCATGTTAGATTTTAGTTGATGTAAAAAGGTACCTTGACACTCTTGTTTGGTGTGTAGGCAGAGTCAAAGTTAGTACTACTGATATCCAAGTTGGTACTATTGACTCCTTATCAGGTAAAAGTTTGCAAGAAGTTGATACTACTGACACCAAAGTTGGTACTACCAAATTTTCTTAGAAAAATCACTGGACTCCTGGAACAAATTCGGTACTACTGACTTTTCTCAGCAAAAATTGATAGACGTTCAGAAAAAAGGTTGTAAATACCACCGACACACATGTCAGTGGCACCGCCTTATCAAGATCAAAGAAGGATAGAAAATATCATATCTCGACACCAACAAGAGGAATATATGATAGCATAACTTTATCCAATGAGCCACCAATCATCCATCGCCACCACCCTTCAGAGCAACTAGTACCCCCTTTCCACCTCTATGTTTGGATTTTGACTATAAGGATATAACCAAGTTCAAGCTTAGGGGGATGTCAGAATGACTTATCTTTTTATCTTTTTTTTTTTAGTTATTTTGTTTTTCAAAGTTGTAGGATCCACAATCTATCTAATGTAATAGTGGAGCTTAATTCATGGTTCCTATCATTGTCATGTGCTTTCGGGTATTTGCAATGGAAATTAAAATGAAAAATGGCTTTGTTGCAATTTTCTTGAGTTACACCACCTAGAGGGAATGTATGGGCTAGTCAGCTTAAGGACAATTGATATGAATGGACATCTTAATTATTCATGTAATGTGGATGAAAATAGGGTTTGAGCCTAAATTTATCAAATAATTAATGGGGTCTTAAATTGAAATTTGAGAAAGAAATCCTAAGGTTACCCTGTTCATAGTTCATTATGGAGGGACATATCATATTTCATGAAATGTGTTGTCTCTTAATTATGTGATTCCATCCATTTTCCACTCATTTTGATCCACCACCTTAAGATGATCAAGTAGCCTAAATTATTATTTTTTATTACATTGCATGGTATAGTAGGAGACATGATAGTTAGTTTCTCATTTATTGCATTAGTTACAAAATGAAAAAATTATATGCATAAACAATTTTCATGCATATCATCTAGTTGCATAACAATTACATTACATGTAGATTGTACGCATTTTTCATCATTCATGTTCACATCATGTGGTTATATTACCCTCCAAAATAAGAGTGCAGGGATACACATCCATACCCTCAGAAAAAAGCAAGAAAAAATAAATGAATGTGATATATTAAGGAAAGCCCAAAAGTAACTTTACATCATGCTACAATATTGGGCCAATGAAAAAAGGAAAAAAATTCAAAAAAAATGAAATAAAGAGCGAGAAAGGATGCCCTAAACCTTTCACAAAGAGATGGAAACATTCACATGATGTATTCTCTTCTCTACTTCATTCTCATCCATTTGATGAGATTTTCAATACATGCATTATTCCACCCATAATATTAGGCATTAGGATTCAAGCATTTATCAGTATCTTCACTATATAGGTTCATCATGTGTTTATTTTTGTAGAAATAATTTGGATGTTACTTGTAATTCTTCATTATCCACCATTCCACCTAATTTGTTCCATTCATTTCTCTTATCGGTAAGCCACTTAAATGGTTATTCTCCTCATTCATTCTTATAAGGTGAACTGCTTCCAAGTAGTTGGTAGTTAGAAAATAGCAATGTAGATAGGGAACCATATGATGCACCAATCGAATGCCTGATTGACTATGATATTAACTTCTCTATTGATAGTATTTCGTTGATCTAAGGGTGGACATCTTTTATGGATATTTTGGTCACTTGAGAGTAGTTGATTGTTCAATGATCAATGAAGGTCAGTTTGAGACTGCCAGGTGGGGATAGTTGACAATAAATTCATATTTTATGTCCTTTAGCTGACTTGTCTCAAATAGATCTGAGGGTATGTTGCTCGAGGACGAGAAACATTTAATCTTAGGTGAGTTTGATGGACCAGATAATTGTCATTTTCACATGTTGTTTCTTATTAATTTTTGTCCACTTATTGGTCATTTTCATATTAATTTGTACATTATTTATCATCATTAGCTTGTGACACTTAATTGTATCAAATATATATACTTTTAATGATCCTAAATGATTTATTACTTTTAGAGAGCTTATGTTCGTTTTTTGTGAATTTTAAGTGAATTTACAACAAACTACACAACTCGATACTACTGACTTTGTTTTTAGTAGTACTGACACTTGCTTAGAAAGGCTTAGAAAGGGACATGATGAGATCGAGAAGACTCAGTAGTAATGACCGAAAGAAGGTGATACTACTGACAACATCACATCATGGATTTAGAAATTCTCAAAGAAATCTCAGTACTACCGACATCAACTCTGTAATACTGACGATTGCACAGGTAGCCACAACTATCGAAGGCATCAATAATATTGTCACCCATTCGGTAGTATCGACATGTGGGATCATGCAGATCTGAAAGTTGTGTTTAATCTGACGGTTGGAAATTAATGAGGCCCTAAGTCACTTCAATGACTTAAGGACATTTTGGGATTTTGGCCAAACTTAATGATCTTGTTCTATTCTGTTTGACAGTAGCCGAGAGCAAGGAGAGGAGAAAGAAGAGATGAAAGTCTTGTTCCGGGAGATTTGGGCACCTCCAGCAGATGGATTTGTTGCCCGAGGCTAGTGAATCGTCATGTTTGCGTGAGGGAGTCATCTGGATCATCTTCTTTAGGGGTTTTTGTAGTTCGCTAATGTTTCCCACATTTTTCTTCTTCTCACTGATGTATTTGACAATGGTAATCATGCGGGGCTAAACCCCTTATTCCTTAGGACCTGGGAGTGTCCCAGTTATGCATTGTAATTGACTTGTATGCATTAATATATCTTTTTATCTTAATTTTTTAACATAAATCTATGAAAGTATAATGAACTATCCATGCTTGATCGCCATAGGTAGTTTTCGGTAGTACTGACACTTTCTTAGAAAGGCTTAGAAAGGGACATGATGAGATCGAGAAGACTCGGTAGTAATTACCGAAAGAAGCTGATACTACTGAGAACATCACATCATGGATTCAGAATTTTTCAAAGAAATCTCGGTACTACTGACATCAACTCAGTAATGCTGACGATTGCATAGGTAGCCACAACCATCGAAGGCATCAGTAATATTGTCACCCATTCGGTAGTATCGACATAGTGGGATCATGTAGATCTGAAAGTTGTGTTTAATCTAACGGTCGACAATTAATGACGCCCTAGGTCACTTCAATGACTTAAGGAGATTTTGGGATTTCGGCCAAACTTAATGATCTTGTTCTATTCCGTTCGATAGTAGCCGAGAGCAAGGAGAGGAGAAAGTGGAGATGAAAGTATTGTTTCGGGAGATTCGGGCACCTCCAACAGATGGATTTGCTGCTCGAGGTTAGCGAATCATCACACTTGCATGAGGGAGTCATCCAGATCATCTTCTTCAGGGGTTTTTGTAGTTCTCTAATGTTTCCCACATTTTTCTTCTTCTCACTGATGTATTTGACAATGGTAATCATGCGGGGCTAAACCCCTTATTCCTTAGAACCTAGGAGTGTCTCGGTTATGCATTGTAATTGACTTTTATGCATTAATATATCTTTTTATCTTAAATTTTAACATAAATCTATGAAAGTATAATGAACTATCCATTCTTGATCACCATAGGTTGTTAATTAGACCATTAATTGCTTCAAAAGAGGGATTAGGGGTTGAAAATTCATAGAATTACATGTTTTATAACGCACCTTGAGAAAGGAGGATGATGACTATGAAGATATTACCCAAAGTTTTCAATAAAGTACCTAATTAGTAACACAATTACTACGAGAGTGGGATTGGTATTATATTAGGTAGTGAATTACGCTGTGAGAGCGGGTAATTCTTACTAAGGGTTAGGAGAGATGATTATTAATGATATAATGTTAATTACAATGTTAGCCGTGGTGAAACTGTAATCCTAAGGAATTCACTCCATTTGAAATCAAAAACTAGTAATCTTAGATTTATTTTCTGCATCTTAGATAATTAAATCTTTAATCAGAGCTTCCATTGGCCTAGTTGATCGCATTATAGTTAGTAGTAGTCTTTGGAGAACGTTTCCATGAGTTCGACATCCGAGCCTCTTGAGGCCTATATTACTTTGATATGTATACTTGCTTTTAACGTGTGGTTTGCGTGTATCATCCATCTCAGATATCATGACTTCAAGCCATTTCTTAAAATTGGATCCCTCAATAGCATCTAAGTAGGTAGTTGGCTCATCATCATTTATGACCAACTCATCACCTTGTTGTGTCACGAGATATACAAAACTCTCTGGCTAAAGGTGTGTCCTACTGGATCTACGAGGTTCATGTTCTACAAGAGAAACTTGAAATATCACAATTGCTTGTGATTCTTCTTGTTCCTTTTGTTTCTCTGTAGGTTTAGTGTTTTCTTGTTGGTCTCGAACTTTCTACTTTCCTCCCATTGGTTCCTTTGGAAAGAAATTCCTTTTCAAAGAATACATTAGGCTCGACAACAAACACTTCATTTTCAGGTGGAATATAGAAGTAGTATCCCTTAGTTTCTTTAGGATATTCGACAAATAGTATTTATTTAATTTGGGTCTAAGATTTTCAAGAAATTTTTTCCTAATACAAGCTTCACATATTCAAATCTCCATAAAAGACACATTGGGATGTTTCCCTATCCATGTCTCATATAGTGTCGTCTGGATTGATTTAGAAGTTATGCACGTAAGTGTAAACGTTACGGTCTCTAAATCATATCCTGAGAAGGAAGTCAGAAGATCAGCAAAACTCACCATCAATCATACGATGTCCAAGAGGGTGTAATTCCTTCTTTTTGATACATCATTATGTTGTGGTGTTCCAGTTGGAGTCTGTGGTGATACAATACCACAGTCTCACAAAAGGTCCTCAAACTCTTGGCTTAAGTATTCCCCACCTACATCAGATCGAAGTGCTTTAATACCTTTACCAAGTTGGTTTTGTGCTTCATTCATAAAATTCTTGAACCTTTCAATGGATTCTGACTTGTGTTTCATCAAATGCACATAGCCATATTTAGTGAGGTCATTAGTAAATGTGATGAAGCATTAGTAATCAGATCTACCATTTGTGTTAAAAGATCCACATACATAGTATGCATGAATCCCAACAGATCACTCGCTCTCTCACTATTTCATGTAAAAGGTGTTTTTGTCATCTTGTCCAATAAATAAGGCTTGCATGTCTCTATTGATTCAAAGTCAAATCTAGAATACCATCTTTGTGGAGTTTAAAATGTGTTTCCCATTTATGTGCCACGAATGATAATGTAAAAGGTATATTTTGTTTGAGTCATTGAGTTTTAGCCTTTTGGTATTTATATTATATACACTTGTCTCAAGATCTAATAAGTGAAGACCACAAGACATAGGGGCAGTGTTGTAAAAGATCTCATCTTTGGAAATAGAACATCGACCATTCTTTACATGAAATTCAAATCCACTCTTGTCCAAACACGAAATATAAATGATGTTCCTATTAATGGCTAGTACATAATTATAGTTGTCTAACTTTATTACAAGCCCATTGGACAGAGATAAATGATAGGTTCCAACTACAGTGGTAGAAACTCTTGCTCGATTTGCAATGCACAATTCTACTTCATCCTTCTTCAAGGGTATACTTATTTTCAAACTTACATATTAGAACATATTTGAGATCCATATCATGTATCTAATACCCAAGATAAAAAAGTAGATAAATTTATCTTAATAACATATATACCTTATGTGTATATCTCTATCCATGCTTCTTCTTCATGAGTTCCTCTAAGTAAATAGGACAATTCCTTTTTCTAGTGTCCAGCTGAGTGACATTGGTGACAATCGCCTTCCTTACTCACCCCTCCATTTTCCTTAAGTGTAGAAGACTTGTGCTTTTGGCTAGCCTTGAAACCTTTCTTGCATTTGCCTTTGTCTTTGCCTTTGCCTTTGTCTTTTCCCTTGGACTTCCCCTTTTATTGTTGACCATCAACATGGACTTAGGTTTGTCCTTCTTTATTTGTGCTTCAACAGTTCTCAACGTGCCAAGCAACTCAGATAACAGTTTAGCAAATTTGTTCATGTTATAATGTATGGAAAATTGGCTATATGAGTCAAGAATTCGGGGCCAACACTTGGCCTAAAGGAAATTCCATTCTTCTTATGTCTCCCTCTACCCAATTAACCAGTGTACATGGGGCCCCACTAGATCTCACTCTGCCATATTGTTCTTAAAGAGTGCCTTGGAGACGTCATATCTCTCCTACCTTGCTTGTTCCTAGTACATGTTCTTAAGATGTGTCACATTCTCAAGAACACACATGTTCTCATGTTGCTTATGAAGCTCATAGTTCATGGAGCATAGCATGAGGCATTTGATGTTTACGACATCATCAGAATTCTTATGATAAACCTCCCTCTCATCCTTAGGCACATTGGGAGTGGTCTCCTCTGGCTCTAGTGTTTCTAAGACATAGAGGTTATGCTCATGAGTGGGAATGATTCTAAAAGTCCAAAACCATTCATGAAAGTTGTTCCTGTTCGGTTTTTCCTCCTCAAGGATCGATGGCAATGAAAAAATGTTGTTGTTTTCTATTTGTTTTGCTTTAATTTTGAGAAATATTGGTGATATGAACTAGGCCTCTAATTAATTATCTCTCCCACTGTTTTACTTCAAATTAATAGGCCTCACTATTAGTTTAGGAAGATTACTGCGTACAATCTTCTTGTGGGTCAAGATTCATATTTCATCAAAACATGAGTGAGCTTTGGTTGATCACTCACAACCTAATTATTTAGGTATCCAACATTTGCTAATTGCATCTAATGCAACTCTTGATAGATGGTATGCATAACTCATTGTCATATTCCATTTCTATGCTTCTAAGTACTTAACCTATTAAGGGTACCTAGTTAAGCCTAACCCAAAAGGCAACACAATAGAATATGCACCTTGCTTTGGAAGACACACATATCTATTCTCACACTTCCATGAGATAGATAGTGCACCATGCTTTGGTGTGCCAACATGTACTCAATCAAGCTTTTTATGTGTGCTTCTTTTGAAAAAGCATATAAGGCTTAATATTTGAATGAAGGGTTTTATTTATATATAGATATGTAAATATACATTCACCACATAGTTATAATATGTATCACATACATACTATATCCACAAATGCAACATGCAATCACAAACATACGACAAAATTGTTATTTACATACTAATGCAACCTTTTTAGAGCGATAAAAACTTGATGTCCACCAAAGGTCAAACATCATATGTATTAATTGTTGGTATGTATGCTCATAGAGCCAATCATATGATGATTGTAATGGCATAAATTGTAAATGATTTGATTAATAATATAGGCACGCTTCCATTTATTCTATTTTATTCAATTATGAGATAATGATATAACATAATAAATGTCCATAGAATGATTTTACTCAATGACGTTTGACTTCAAGTACATGACTTGAACGATGAGATCATATGGATGTGAAGAGTATACATTCTCATTATGTCCCTAGTCGGATGTTATTGTGGAAGGATGATAGACAACAATAACACATAAGACTAGAGTGTGTGTTGGTTGATGATAGAATCTCATCAATCATTATATGGTATATCAAACCAAGCACATGGATACTTGTTAGAGAACATTGTATCGAACAGACCCACATGAGAGTAACAGATGCAAACCACTATAATGGTAGTCATATTTAGCTATCATAGTGTTGGTAGTTATTTGGTTCTTAGACTTGAAGTCACTACACTTATCACATGTCTTTTAGTGTGCTTTGACATCATCCATCATAATCTTGAATAAAGGTTTCCATAAAGCTGATGATTGGGTCCACTATGACAGATGGGGAAGACTGTGAGTGATATAGATGGAATTTGTCCCTCATATGGGAGTATGATATCCTGGCCACTTAATTAATGAGACTGAGAAATACATGGCCATGCACATGTGAGTCAATATGTGATATTGAGCTTACATATATCTCAGACAATTTGATATTGTAAGAAACATAGATTGAATGTTGAAGAGGATGACTTCTTCATGCCTCGAGTTCAAACTATATATCAGTGATAAAGGAACTATACAAACACTGCAACACCAGATACATATTTTAGGTTGAAGTTGTTCTCCAACTTTCCATTTACTTAGGTAGCAATGATGTGTGATTAGGCACCACTCTTTGCTTGTGAAGTCATAAACTAGTTATGGACATTCACTGCCAACGTAATATGGGACCTTTAGGGTCACACACATAGGAACTGACCTAGAAGAGGAGTTTTGATCATGAATAATAATTGAATTGAGTGCTAAAGTGTTTAGGAATCAAACTCAAGCAACAAATCAACTAACTGGACTACCAACTGATCAGCTCATGTGATGAAATGGCCGATTGGAGTGTCAAGTTGATTGAGTATTGATTTGACTGAGTTCTAAATGAACTAGGGATACAACCGACTGAATCACTTAGTGAAACGATCAGCTGGTGGTCCTGAGATGACCGGCTCACTTCGTGAGATGCCCCATTCGTGGTGCAATTTGATTGCATTAAGGATTAGTGTTGACATCATGTCATGCATTAATTAGATTAGAATTGACAATTCATATGTAATTGGGAAACATGATGAAATAACAAGTTCAATGGTGAACCGAACAGTTCACTCAATGAACCAACCTTTTCACCATTCGTAGGTTGCAAAAATTCGATATTCAGGTCCCTTCAACTCCCACACTGATTGGGAACCCTGACCCTAAACCCTCTTATAAATAGAGGGGTGTTGGTGGCTTCTCAGACACATCGATTGCCTCTGACAATTATTTGTCTTCTCTAGTTGTGGTAACCAAGAGAACACGAGCAAGTCATACCTGATAAAGGGAGTGATAGCAAGGGAGAACAATTGTGGGAGAGCAAGTTGGTGACTAGTACACCAACAGGAGGGACAACTCCTTCTTGTCTGTTCTAGTAGGATGACAGTTTTATCTGGTCTGTGCGGACTTCCATAGAGGTGAGGTGGCATTTTCCCATCACTATGAGGACAACACCAGCCAGCAGTCTGTGGTAGAGACCAAGAGTTGTAGACATTGTTTGAGTCTATTGATGTGGTGGAGTTGTAGACGTCATCCCAGTGCAACTAGGAGTGATGCACGACTACAACAATGAGGATATGTCGATGGACTTGCTCCAGGATCAAGTATATCCTTGAAACCATCCTTCCCATCATATAGTTATTGGTGTGACCTGCTGGTTTAATGGGGATATGGTGGTAAAAAATGTGTTTCCACTACCTACTTGATGCCATATTTCCCTACATTGGTGACAGAGCACATCAATCTACTATATTTTAGGATTATTGATATGAACATATTTATGGTTTTATCCTTTATTTATTGCATATGATGTAAATAATTTTGTCCGATCAAATATCACATATAAATCCCAAACTAATATATATGATATATATGTGCATTTTACACATGTTGCCCTAAAAGAGAGTTTTGATGGTGGATGTGTAGTGTAGTTATGGACAATAATGCTAATTATTTGTGCATGGTTATGTGTGGTTGGTTATTCATATTTTATCTCAGTTTGCATATTGAGTCTTTATATTATCTTCTAATTGTAAAAGTATTATTATCTCTTACATTTTCTCCCCTCAAATGTAACTCAAGGTTTCTCTATAATCATGTAATAGTAGGATAGTTTACTTTCTTGTTATGACAAAGATGAAGATGCCCAGACCATGTCAATCGATTGTCTTGAAGATGAGCTGAAAGGTTGGAGGATCGAGGAGGACCAAGGAGGATGAGTCAAATCGATTAGGTGGTGGACCCGACCGATCGCCTGGAGGACCTAGAAGATGGTGGACCGCAGACCAGACGATCGATGTGATGACCAACCAACCATCCAGGAGGCAAGTCGATCGGTTCAAGGCTTGAACTGATCAACCCAGATTGGCAAGCAAAGATCTTCATCAATAATAGGTTTCTACGTGAGAAGTTGATCCTAGGTTGTGGTATTTCCTTGTCGCTCCAAGGAATTACATTAGGATGGCCATAATTATCGTTGCTTTGTTTATTGTGTGTTTTCATTGTGGGATACAACATGTATATGTATGTACTATATATGTGGTGATTGGATAAAGTATATGTATTTATAAATACAAACTCCCTCAATTAAGTATTAAGTCTTAGATGCTTTCCATTAACAATACTCATGAAGATCTTAATAGACTAAGCGTGGGCACCTTAGGGTGGTGCGTTGTCTATCTCGTAGAAGTGTGATGGTAATGATGTGGGTCCACCAAGCAGGGTGCATTATTATCGTGTTGGCTTTCGGGTCAGGCTTAATTGTGTGACCTTAATGAATTAAGCACCAGAAGCATGCAGATGATCATGGCAAGGAGTTGTGCATATCATCTATCCAAGAGTTGCATATGATGCAATTGGAAATAGTTGCCAACCTTAATAATTGACTATGGACATTGGCTTGGCCAAGTAATAGTTGTATTATTTTAGATCTTGCCTCACTAGAAGGTTTTACGATGTAATCTTCCAAATTAGTAGTGAGGGCTATCAATTTGAACAAAATTGTGGGAGTGATCATTGATTAAAGATCTAATTAATATTGTAAAAATTTTCAAATCAAATCAAATCAAAAGGTTTTTGACAAAATGCAATTTTTCTCTAGTAGAATCAAAGGCAAGAAAATCGTTCTTGTGATTAGTCCTTATGAAGGACAAACTTGATGGGACAGATTTCCATAACTGGTTTTGGACTTTGAGAAGGGTTCTCAATGAAGAGTGCAAGCTCTATGTCTTTCATAAACTAGTGCTAGAAATACTTGCACCTGATGCGCCTACGGCTAAAGTGGATGCTTACCGGAAGCATGGCAATGATGCCTTGGGACATAAAGTACCTTATGCTTAGTTGCATGAACTATGAGTTGCATGAGCAATGCGAGAACATGGAAATTCTTGAGATGGTTACACATCTTAGGAAATTGAACCATAATCTCACAAAGAAAGAAAGGAACAATGTCATAAAGGCACTCTTTGAGAGTAAGATGATAGAGAGAAACTCAATAGAAGATCATGTGCTCAATATGATTGAACATGTGTATCATCTTGAAGAATTGGGATTCTCTTTGAGTCAAGAGTTGGCCACATATATGATTCTGAAATCATTTCCAGAATCATATAGCCACTTGATTGAGTGTTACCGTTTGAATAATATGGCCAGACCAATGTTAGATTTGCTTTGTATGTTGATTCATGTCGATGCAAGAATGATAAGGACAAATCCTTGATAGTGATCAGTAGAGTTGAGTCCAAGGATGAAAGCAAGGTGATGAAGAGTTCTGAGGTCAAGCCCAAATCTAGATTATCAACACTCAAGATGAGGAGAAAGAAAAGTACAAGAGGAACTTATCCTTTGTACTTGAAGTCATTCATGAAGAAGAAGATGGGGATACATATCTCCACTTCAGGTATATATGTTATTGAGATAAACTTATCTACTTCTTCATCATAGTTACTAGATATCAGATGTGGATCTCACATATGCTCGAATATGCAGGATCTAAAAAGAAGTAGGCCTTTGGAAAAGGGTGAGGTTGAACTGTGAGTCACAAATGGAGCAAGAGTTCCTGCCACTGCAGTTGGAACCTACAGTTTATCTTTTCACACATGGCTTGTAATAGAGTTAGTTAACTTCTATTATTTACCTTCCATAAATAGAAACATCATTTCTATATCTTATATGGACAAGGATGCATATGAATTTCATATTAAGAATGTTTGATGTTCTATTTCTAAAGATTGGTTCTTTTATGACAGTGCCCTAATGCCTTATAGTCTTTATTATTTGCTAGATCTAAAGACATATGTTTATAATGTAAATACGAAAAGACTAAAACTCAAAAACTCAAACAAAAGATATCTTTTGCATTATCTTCTAGGTCACATAAATGAGAATCACATATCTAGACTCCATAAAGGTGGTTATTTGGACTCTTTTTATTTTGAATCAATAGAGATATGTGAATCTCGTTTGTTGGGCAAGATGGCTAAGACCCCTTCCACTGGTAATAATGAGAGGGCTAATGATCTATTAGGACTCATACATACGGATGTATGTGGGCCTTCTAGAACAACAGCTAAAGGTGGGTATCAGTACTTCATTACCTTTACTGATGACTTCAGTAGAGTAGGAATGTCTATGTTTACTTAGTAAAACATAAGTCAGAAACTCTTGACATGTTCAAGGAATTTATGAATGAAGTACATAACAAACTTGGCAAAAGTGTTAAGAACTTCCTTCTGGTTGAGGTGGAGAATACTTGATCTAAGAGTTTTTTTATTTAAGTCAGGAGTTTCTATTATTCACCCCCACACTCCTTAGGCGGGCCAAAAAAGTAAGGGATTACATCAAAACTGACCCCATCAGAACAAGCTTTAGTCCAGGCCATCCACATGTACATCTATAGTGATCTAACCAGTAAAAGAAAGGAAAGAGACGGCCACCTCAACACTGATGTAGACCATATAAACCCATGGGGTCATATCTCAATGGACTCCACTTGGAACACCTTAACATAATGGTGTATCAGAAAGAAGAAATCGCACATTACTAGTTACAGTGAAATTAATGATGAATTTAGTTGAGCTTTTGACTACCTTATAGGGTTATGCTCTAGAAACCACTGTGTTTACACTAAACTGAGTACCATCTAAATTGGTTCAAAAGATGCCATATGAGATATGGTATGGGAAGAATCTCAATGTGTCTTTTATGAAGATTTCGGGATGTGAAGCCTATGTAAGGAAAATGTTTCCTAAAAGTCTTGGCCCAATAAATGTTATTTTGTTGGATATCCAAAGGATACAAAAGGATATTACCTTTATTTCCTATCTGACAACAAAGTTTTTGTTGCCAGAGATGTTGTATTCCTAGGAATTTATTTCCAAAGTAATTAGTGGGAGGAAAGTGGAACTTGAAGAGGTTCGAGACCAATAAGAAAACATGGAACCAATAGATTTACAAGAGGAACAAATAGAATCACAAAGTGTGGTGGAATCTCAAATTCCTCAAGTAACATAGGAACCTCATAGATCTAGTAGGATAAGTCTTGAACCTGAGAGATTTGGATATCTTGTGACTCAGGAAGGTGGTGAGTTGGTCATAGATGATGATCCAACAATCTATCTAGAATCTACTGAGGGACTACAGTCTGGGAAATAATCTGAGGCCATGAGATCTGAGATGCAATCCATATATGCCAATAAGGTTTGGACCTTGGTGGATCCACCTGAAGGGGTAAAACCTAGAGGGTACAAGTGGGTCTTCAAGAAGAAGACCGAGATGGATGGTAAAGTACAAACATATAAGGTAAGATTGGGTGAAAAGGGTTTTAGACAAGTTCAAGGTGTTGACTATGATGAAAACTTTTCTCTAGTGGCCATGGTTAAGTCCATCAGGATCATGCTTGCTATTACATCTTATCATGACTATGATATTTGACAGATGGATGTTAGAACTACATTCCCTAACAAGAATCTTCTTGAGGATGTGTACATGACACAGCTTGAGGGTTTTATAATCCAAAGGATGCAAATAAAGTTTGAAAACTACAAAGGTCAATCTATGAATTGAAGCAAGCATCTCAGAGCTGGAGTCTTCATTTTTATGATACCGTCAAAGAGTTTGGCTTTATTCAAAATGAAGATGAACCTTGTGTGTATAAGGAGGTTAGTGGGAGCATAGTAGCATTCCTCATATTGTATGTAGATGACATATTGTTAATGGGGAATGACATCCCTACTTTACAAAATGTAAAGGCATGGTTGGGAAATATGTTTTCTATGAAAAATTGGGAGAAGCATCCTACATCTTAGGGATCAAGATCTATGGAGATAGATCTATAAGGGTTCTCGGACTAAGTCAAAGCACATACATTGACAAAGTGTTGAATAGGTTCAGCATGGAGAGCTCAAAGAGAGGAAACATGCCCATGTGTAATGGAGTTACCATCTCTAAAGTTCAATGTCCCAGTTCTTGTGAATAAAGGGAACTCATGAGTTTGATTCCATATGCATCAGTAATTGGATCAATCATGTACACAATGTTATGCACCCGTCCTGATGTCTCATATGCCCTGAGCATGACGAGCATATATCAATCAAACCCATGTGATGCTTATTGCATTTCCATGAAGAACATCCTTAAGTACTTGAGAAGAACTAAGGATCAGTGCCTTGTCTACGCTAGAGAGGAAGAGCTGGTGGTAAAGAGTTACACCGATGCAAGATTCCAAACTGAAAAAGATAATTATTGATTGCAATTAGGATTTGTGTTTTGCCTAACAATGGAGTTGTAAGTTGGAAGAGTTCTAAGAAAGAGAAAGTTGTTGATTCTACAACAGAGGTCAAGTATACTGTTACATTGATTGCAGCAAAGGAAGTTGTATGGAATGAGAAGTTCATCTTAGAACTTGTAGTTGTTCCAAGCATCAGCGATGCAATTGAGCTATTTGTGACAACAATGTGGCTATTTCACAAGCTAAGGAACCCAAATCACATCAACGTTCCAAGCACATACAAAGGTGCTTCCATCTCATACGAGAGAATGTAATACGAGGGGATGTGAAGATTTGCAAAGTACTAATCCAGAACAATGTTGTTGATCCCTTTACTAAAGCACTTTCACAGTAGAAGCATGATGGACATGTTAGATCACTTGGAATAGGATTTGTGGGTGATTGGCTCTAAGTTCAAGTGGGAATCTATTGGTATGTATGCCCAGAGAGCTAATCATATGATGATTGTAATGGCATAACTTGTAAATGATTTGATTAATAATAAAGGCATGCTTCCAATTTATTCTATTTTATTTAGTTATGAGATAATGATATAACATAATAAATGTCTAAAGAATGATATTACTCAATGATGTATGTCTTCAAGTACGTGACTTGAACAGTGAGATCATACAGATGTTAAGAGTATACATTCTCATTGTGTCCATAGTCGGATGTTATTGTGGAAGGTTGATAGATAGTAATAACACATAAGACTAGAGTGTGTGTTGGTTGATGACAGAATATCATCAATCATTATATGGTATATCAAACCAAGAACATAGATACTTGTTAGATAATAGTGTATCAGATAGACCCACCATGAGAGCAACACATGGAAACCATTATAATGGTAGTCATAGTTAGCTCTCATTGTGTTGGTGATGATTGTGGTTCTTAGACCTGAAGTCACTACACTCATCACATGTCGCTTGGTGTGCTTTGACATCATCCACCATGATCCTAAATAAGGGTTTCCATAAAGGTGATGATTAGGTGCATTATGACACATGGGGATGACTGTGAGTGATGTAGATGGAATTTATCCCTCCTATGGGAGTATGATATCCTAGACATTTGATTAGTGAAATTGAGAAATGCATGGTCATGCACATGTGAGTCAATCTGTGATATTGATCTTACATATATCTCAGACAGTCTGTTATAGAAAGAAACATAGATTGAAAGTTTAAGAGGATGAATGCTCCATTCCTCGAGTTCAATCTAGATGTTAGTGACAAAGGACCTATACAAACACTACAACACCAAACACAAATTGTAGGTCGATGTTATTCTCCAACGTTACATTTATTTGGGTAGAAAGATGTGTGACTAGGCACTGCTCTTTGCTTGTAATATCATAAACAAGTTATGTACATTCATTTCCAATGTAATATGGGACCTATAGGGTCACACACATAGGAATTGACCTAGAAGAAGAGTTTTGATCATGAATAATAATTGAATTGATTGCTAAACTATTTAGCCATCAAATTCAAGCAACAAATCAACTAACTGGACTCCCAAGTGATCGGCTCATGTGATGAAACGGGCAATTGGATTGTCAGTTTGATTTAGTGTTGAATTGACTGAGTTCTAAATGAAATGGGGCTCCAACCGACCAGTTTACTTAGTGAACTGACTGGTTCACTTAGTGAACTGATTGGTTGGTGGTCATGAGATGACCAACTCGCTTCGTGAGACGCCTAGTTCATGGTGCAATTCAATTGCATCAAGGATTACTGTTGAAGTCATGTCATGCATTAATCAGATCAGAAGTGTCCATTCATATTTGATTGGGAAACTGATGAAACGACCAATTCACTGGGTGAACTGATCAGTTCACTCAGAGAACTAATCATTTTTCCATTCATAAGTTATGAAAATTCGATATTATGGTCCCTCCCACTCCCACACAGACTTAGAATCCTGAACCTAACCTGTTACAACCCCAATTTTTGGGTTCTTTTGGTTGGAAATGCAATTTCCCCAAGAAATGTGTGATTTTGTAATTTATATGATTTAAGTAAATTGAGTGGATTTCTTTGATAAATAGCCTTGTTTGATTTCGTGGGCCTTATTGGCTATTGGGCCCAATAACAAGAAAGAGGAAATAAAAAGGAAAAGAAATCAATTAATAAAGAAATAACTGAGATAATAAGAAAAGAAAGATGTAGAGGCATCTAGAAGGCTAGGAATTACCCTTCAAAGATGGATTTCTTATCTTTGGGATTTCTTGGGTTCCAAGGAGTCCAAGTTGCAAAGATAATAGGAGAAGAAAGAGATAAAATCAAATAAAGCATTATTAAGAAAGAAAGTTGAGATAATGATGAAAATATAAGAAATATGTAGAAATATGGATAATGGAATCCTCAGGGATGAGATTTAGAGTCTACATGGTTTCTAATGGTAAAAGGGATCCAAGTAAAGAATAGGAAAGAGAAAAATGCGTAAAATATGCATGGATAAGTGATAACTTGTTCATAAAGAAAAGTCACTTTCCCTTTTGTATAACGACTCTAAACTTGGCACCTAAGTGGTTAACTTTGGAAAAGGAACCAATATGCCACACAGCGGGATCAATATTGACTAATATGATTCAATATTGTTAAGTAATGGATTACTTCACGACCAAGAAAGGAAACACGTAATAGAAGGTTTTCCCAAGGTTTTCATGCATTAATTGAAGTCGTGTCATGCATTAATTGAAGTCATGTCATGCATTAATCAGATCAAAAGTGTCAATTCATATTCGATTGGGAAACATGATGAAACGACCAATTCACTGGGTGAACTGATCAGTTCACTCAAAGAACTGACCATTTTCCGTTCGTAAGTTGTGAAAATTCGATATTATGGTCCCTCCCACTCCCACACAGACTTAGAATCCTGAACCTAACCTGTTACAACCCCAATTTTTGGGTTCTTTTGGTTGGAAATGCAATTTCCCCAAGAAATGTGTGATTTTGTAATTTATATGATTTAAGTAAATTGAGTGGATTCCTTTGATAAATAACCTTGTTTGATTTCGTGGGCCTTATTGGCTATTGGGCCCAATAACAAGAAAGAGGAAATAAAAAGGAAAAGAAATCAATTAATAAAGAAATAACTGAGAGAATAAGAAAAGAAATATTTAGAGGCATCTAGAAGGCTAGGAATTACCCTTCAAAGATGGATTTCTTATCTTTGGGATTTCTTGGGTTCCAAGGAGTCTAAGTTGCAAAGATAATAGGAGAAGAAAGAGATAAAATCAAATAAAGCATTATTAAGAAAGAAAGTTGAGATAATGATGAAAATATAAGAAATATGTAGAAATATGGATAATGGAATCCTCAGGGATGAGATTTAGAGTCTACATGGTTTCTAATGGTAAAAGGGATCCAAGTAAAGAATAGGAAAGAGAAAAATGCGTAAAATATGCATGGATAAGTGATAACTTGTTCATAAAGAAAAGTCACTTTCCCTTTTGTATAACGACTCTAAACTTGGCACCTAAGTGGTTAACTTTGGAAAAGGAACCAATATGCCACACAACGGGATCAACATTGACTAATATGATTCAATATTGTTAAGTAATGGATTACTTCACGACCAAGAAAGGAAACACGTAATAGAAGGTTTTCCCAAGGTTTTCATGCATTAATTGAAGTCGTGTCATGCATTAATTGAAGTCATGTCATGCATTAATAAGATCAGAAGTGTCAATTCATATTCGATTGGGAAACATGATGAAACGACCAATTCACTGGGTGAACTGATCAGTTCACTCAAAGAACTGACCATTTTTCCGTTCGTAAGTTGTGAAAATTCGATATTATGGTCCCTCCCACTCCCACACAGACTTAGAATCCTGAACCTAACCTGTTACAACCCCAATTTTTGGGTTCTTTTGGTTGGAAATGCAATTTCCCCAAGAAATGTGTGATTTTGTAATTTATATGATTTAAGTAAATTGAGTGGATTCCTTTGATAAATAGCCTTGTTTGATTTCGTGGGCCTTATTGGCTATTGGGCCCAATAACAAGAAAGAGGAAATAAAAAGGAAAAGAAATCAATTAATAAAGAAATAACTGAGATAATAAGAAAAGAAAGATGTAGAGGCATCTAGAAGGCTAGGAATTACCCTTCAAAGATGGATTTCTTATCTTTGGGATTTCTTGGGTTCCAAGGAGTCCAAGTTGCAAAGATAATAGGAGAAGAAAGAGATAAAATCAAATAAAGCATTATTAAGAAAGAAAGTTGAGATAATGATGAAAATATAAGAAATATGTAGAAATATGGATAATGGAATCCTCAGGGATGAGATTTAGAGTCTACATGGTTTCTAATGGTAAAAGGGATCCAAGTAAAGAATAGGAAAGAGAAAAATGCATAAAATATGCATGGATAAGTGATAACTTGTTCATAAAGAAAAGTCACTTTCCCTTTTGTATAACGACTCTAAACTTGGCACCTAAGTGGTTAACTTTGGAAAAGGCACCAATATGCCACGCAACGGGATCAATATTGACTAATATGATTCAATATTGTTAAAAAATGGATTACTTCACGACCAAGAAAGGAAACACGTAATATAAGGTTTTCCCAAGGTTTAATGGGAAAAGGAGTTACCAAGAAAGGAATATAATTTGGAAGCCTCTGGGACACTATTCCTTAAACATGGTCCTGATAGGATTAAAACACCTCCTACGGATATCATTTATAAACACCCAAGAAGGAAACAACTATCGTGGCCCACAACTTTCTCTTTGTTTCCTTGAACCCTAGAAGTTCTATAGGTTGTCTATATAAGCAAGGGCCACGAGAACAACGTGCATGTCTGTTCCTTGTCGACGGTGATAACCACAAGGTCGGTGACCAACGGGTCATTGATGGGTCTGATGAGGGCTGCGGAGGCAACCAGAATTGGACGTCGTCGTCCTAACATGGGCACGTTGGCACCAAGTAGGACGTGCACCGCAACAATGGCAGCCAGTAGGAAGGAGAAGACCCCTCCCTTACTTGAACGTGCCTACTCGATGAAGGAATCTTGGTGGTTTTGGTTGCTGATCCATCGCCGAAGCACCCTACAGTGACAAAGGTGAACCTACGTGCCCAGGAGGAAGGGACCAGGCTTTGCCACCGATGGAGTTTGGAGGTAGAGCTTTGGCGCACAGACATGGCGGTGCCGGGTGAAGATGGTGTCCGCCTAGACACTGTGAGGGCCCGAGGAAGAAGGGCAAGACGACTCCTATCTGACTAGCGACAGGGGTGCGAGGTTGAGCGCCAACAGGGCGTCGAGCGTTGGGATGGAGCAGCAGAAACCTGTCGAGCCGGCGGACCTCCATGGTGAAGTAGCAGACGGCACAACCTAAGGCGCAGCGAGGAGGAGGTGAGGTGGTGTCGAGGCCATGGCCTCACTACGCAGCAAACACACAAGAAGAATGGCTCACAGCTGGCGTCCGCAGGGACCGTGAGGGAGAAGAAGATTAGAGTCAAAAGACCCTACCACCCATGTATGTATGCTCATGACCCAAGGGCCATTTGGTCTTTTCATCAATTTTCAAAGCTGAAGCGCTGGTATGTTGATAATTGGATATAATGCCGACGTGACATCATTTTATAGGTCCATTTTCGATTAAGCTTGAAGTAATCATAGAAAATAATTGGTAACTCAGATGTAGACAAATAATTATGAAAATTGATCAGGAGAACGTGTAGAATCCAATAAAAATACTTTTAAAGCCTGATTTCATTCTATTTGCACAAGTACATTAAGTTGATTATAAAGTGCATTAAACTTAGATTAAAAACCCTAATTGTGATTAAAGATCGAATCTATGATGCCTAACTAGTTAATTCGAGTACTATTAGCATGTTGGATGATAAAATAGGAATCGAATCTGATTTAGATAAGAAGTTGCTTATTTTAGGGTTTTAATCTATGAATGCATGATAATGCATGTAGAAACCCTAATCTAGGGTAAAGAAGGAGATTAATTTGAATAATTCAAATTATTTAGAAATATGTTGATAATGGTTGATCCTAAGCATGTTAGGACAAGATAATTAGGGTTTATGAGTATTTTTACTGATTTAGGGTTTGTAGTAACAAAAGTGATAACGAAACCCTAATTGCAAGTGAAACCCTAAAAGAAAATAGAAACCCTAGGAATCAAGTTAGATTGGATAGATCTTGATAACATGAGTAGTGAAGGAAATTGTATGGTTGTTTAAGGTTCCTTGTTGTGTGAATTGCTTGCTTGCTTGGAATATTGCTATTTTGATTCGGCTGAATAGGTATGTGGTTATTTATGAATAATCGATCTAGCTTCATGAAGTTTTCTCGAACGTTTGATTAATTGGATGCAACCTAAATGGTTGAGTGTTTGTTTATACAATCCTATAAAGTCACTATGATTATCACAATTAAGTATATATGTGTAGTATCAAACCTACATGCCACCCTGATGTATGATGCATGACCAAGCCCCGGAGGGAAGGTCTATTCGGTCAAGCCCCGGAGGGAAGACCATTGGGCACCAAGAGGTGACCCCATGCACCAAGCTCAGGATGGATAAGGTGGCCTTTTGTCCCTTACAAGGACAAAACCCTAGAGAGGGTGATCTAGGGTTAGGGAAAAAGCGGTTGTGAATATCACATTGAAAACATAACTTTGGATTTTTAATAACTTATTTGTGATATTTAGGTTGTTAGCAATTAATTGTGAAATTTTGATTGTCCCCCACATATCGATATAGAAATATATTGACCGACGTTTTGTTTGTCGGCGTTTTAGGTACAATTCTTGAAAAGGACAAATAGTAAATTGACATATTGTGAAGAATATGAATAAACAGTGCAAGGAGGATTAGATAGATAGATTTATCAGGTGATAGAAGTCTAAATCCAAAATTTTAAAAAGGTATGAAAAGTTTTATTTTATTCCAGCTTTCCAGTATAGTTTTAGTAGAATTTAATAGTTGTTTTTGATTAAATGTTAAACCATGGATCATGAGTTATTGGGATAGCAGTTGTGACCTTTTGGTCTCCCTTGATTGGGGGTTACCAGGAGGCGGGGTCGTTACATTTGGTATCAGAGCGTTGGTTTCTCATTTAATCTTTAGTAATTATTAAATTTTACAAACTCTGTAGAACCTGAGGGAGCTATTAGAGGATTTTCCGATGATGGAGGTGTCTAGAAAAGGATCACGGTCTGGGGGCTGGCAATATTTTTCTCCGCTCCGCTAGTCGGTCACGAGGACTCCCAGATATAGTGTGACTTCCTGGCTAAAGTCTGAGATCTTGACTCGAAATAAGATACATTTTAGGATTCTCTCATCTATTTCGTCCCCTCTCAATCCTAATTCAATTAAGATTCTAAGGTTTAGGGTTTTTCTCTCTCTTCCCAACCCTCTTGAGGTCAGGGTATGTATGATAAGATTAAGGAATCCTCCACCAAATTAATGAAAAGCATGTAAACAATATGGCATGGACATAAGTTTAATAGTTTAAGTGTAAGCTAAAGATTAGTTGCATGCTTAGGTTGCATGGCATGTGTTGATGTACCCTCAGGAGAGCTCTAAGGTTAGACCTTATTGTAGGAGGACAAGGAGAGAGTTAAGCCTTGGAGGCAGCGGCCTCCAGGAAGAGGTAGAGACCTGGTGCATCCTTTGAGGATGATGCTAACCCTAAACCCTAAGTGGTTGTTAGAGAGAGAGATGACATGATGAGTTAGATATCATGGTCGACCATATACGTGGGCTAACATGCTTTTTGGTTTTGAGTACCCATGAGAAGCATGAGCTATGTGAGGTTGGTTGACCTAGTACCTTTTGGCGACCCAACCTTAGAAGGTGTGTGCCTGTTAGGGTGAAAGATAGCCCATTCTTTGAAGAGGATAGTGGTGACCATATAGAAACCCTTATGGGCATATACGAGCATAGAAGAGAATGCACATATGAAGGAGAGAACGTCAGCAGTGCTGGCAGTAGGTTGAGACTTAGGTCAGAAGAGTTATGCCTGATGGGTTAAGAGATGGACATGCAGATCTTTGGATAATCTTGGTCAAACATAGGTTTGGATCATACAGTTCACCCATGTAGGTGTGTGCATGTATCCTTAAGAGCTTGATCCGCCTTCTTAGAACCTCCAATGGTAGGGTCGATTGTAGGGTTAGCTCTAGAGGGAGAGCAAGACCTGAGAAAGAAGGTTGGAAGCTTAGACTCTGAT
Source organism: Alisma plantago-aquatica (assembly GCA_963693085.1). NCBI lineage: Eukaryota > Viridiplantae > Streptophyta > Magnoliopsida > Alismatales > Alismataceae > Alisma > Alisma plantago-aquatica. Next base: position 999,140,093 of record OY856409.1, read on the forward strand.
ACATGAGGAATCATAAGAAGTTGGGTTGGATATGGCCTAGAATGGATTACCTAAGTGGATGTATGTGGTTGCCTCTTGCACGATCCTTGGAGGCATGTGGTACCTTGGTTGCCCTTAGAGGAACCAAACCCTAGAATGAGAAGAGGCTTCCTAAAATAATGTACAGAAGATGTAGGTGCCTACCTTACCTTATTGGTGTAGAAAGGAGAGTTCCTTAGACCGAGGAGGTATGGTATCAAGTTGTGAGGCCTCGTACCTAGTTGGTCATCTTGGTGTAGGGCTCTGAGGTGTTGTTCACATGGAGGAATAGTAGGAAGTGCATACTATACCTTGTACCTGTTTGGTTTGTGGTTGAAAAGCTAAGCATGCAGTTAGACAGTTGATGCAAAAGAAGTGAACCTAGGGTTCCTAGACATAAGAGGGGAAGTAGTAGCACCTAGTGCACCCGATGCTCATGATGAGGTTTGAGTTTCTAGAGATTTGAGCATGGCACCCCTCATGTTTGGAGGAAAAAGGAAACCCCTTGGACTAAAGTATATGTTCGACGAACCCCTTACGTATAGGTTGGTGACATATGTATGTATGATCTTGGTCCAATGTTGAGGAATAGGAACAAGTGTGACATACTAAGGAGACATAGCATGGTCTAGTAAGTGGTCTTCTTGTTAGCTACGTGCCTTAGTAGCTTGATAGGACTAAGCGTGCACATGATGATGTCAACCCTGGACGTAGGGACGTTTGTGACCTTTGTTGCTACCAAGAGATAGTTTTGTTACATCCTGGAGAAGGACCCTTTTATAGGGTGAGTATCAGCTTCTATTTAGGTTTTAGGTAACCTAAAAGAGATCTCTCTAAAGAGTTTAATGAGCTAAGTGGAGAACACATGGTATGAGCATGAATCTATAGACCCTTGTTTGACCATCTCTAAAGGGCATGAGGATAGGTTGCCATGGTGGGAGCCTGTATGGGGCCAGACCAAGGTAGGTAGGTAGCCATGATCCCTATGAAAGGATGTAGGTTTGACCATGTATGCCCATGGAGATGATGGAGTTTTAAGTAAGGGTTCAAGTTTGATATGTACCATGATAGAATCCTAAGTCTATACTAAGGTCGGGAGGGGATAAGATCGATGGGAATGGGAGTTGCCTAATTCCCTAGTTGCACAAGAGAATAGGGTCGGGAGGTAATAGCTATCATTGTTCGAGGACCATGGGTTAGGAGATTGATCACCTTCATGAGCTCATGGGACCCAAAAGGGCAAACAAGGTGGGCACTCCCTGGATGCATAAGGGAAGAGGGATGACCCCAAAAGCAAACCGACACCCTACAGACCTAAAGGGGATGACTAAGGATTGTGTGACGACCCAAGTGTGTTTGGGAATAGTTTTTCATGGATGTAAACCTAATATCGAGATGTTTATGATGTGGAGACATGTGATGTACGTTTCAACTTAGTTTAGAAAGTGTATTGGTGATGAGTGATGCACCATCTCTACTCTTGGAATGAGATGAACTTTGTAATTGGACTATAGCCAAACGCTTATTTCCTCTTGTTATGGGGTGAGAGATAGGTCAATACGCATGTCATACACTAAGGATAAAGATGATGTGATTTGAAACATTGCTATGATGTATGAGGATTGAGATAGTAGTGTACCCTTTTGAAGAGTAGGATGGTTTACAAACACCAAGAGAATTAAAGTAGTCATCATGAGGACGTTCTTATCAAGAGCAGTATGGAATTTATGAGTTATATAAGTTTGAGTTTGATAACCAAGATGATGAGCTCAGAGTTTTCTTGACTTAATTAGACTTAAATCTGAGATGTGGATGCTGAGTGGAGTATATGAAGGTTTGTGTCATCACTGATAAGGAAGCTTGTGTGGTAACTCATACCTTTCGTCGAGGTACAATCAGGTGTATAGATATCTTATTTAAGAGAGGTTGTTAGGCGAACCCTAAATTTGTTAGAAGATGATACCATGTATAATGAACACCCAGATACAATCAGACATGTTGGTCGAGGTGGTTGCTCAGTTAGCTAGCCTAGAGCTTGAGATAGAAGGATGGTTGAAGAACCTCAGATACACCTCCTTGGAAAGGAAGGTGAGGGAACCCACGACTAGAGTGTTTTAGGGTTTCTGAGGAATCAACCTTGAGGAGATCATGATTTAAAGTTCACCATACATCATGGTACTACTAAGATAGTAAAAGTTGCAGTAGCACTTTGGATCCCTAAGATGAAGAAGTATATAGAGTTGCATGTGGCTTGTTGCCATGCATGCTAGCAGGTGAAGGATGAACACTAGTAACCTAGTGAGTTGCTATGGAGTATGAGAGTCCCCGAGAGGGAAGGGGAGTGGATCACCATGGATGTTGTGGTGAGTATCCCCTGGACCGAGAGAGGTCATGATGTAATATGGTTTATGGTAGATTGCATTACCAAGTTGACCTAATCCCTTGCCTAAGAGAGAGCATGGTCAAGTGATAGATCTGATTGAACTATATATGAGAGAGAGATAGTTCAACTACACCATGATTCGAGTTTAATATTTGGAGCATGACCTCAAGTTCACCTCCATGTGGTGGGAGAAGGTGCATGAAGAACTCGATGATAGACTGAGGTTTAGTGAAGCGTATCACCCCCCTGACTGATGGACAGTCGAGAGATTATGACCCAGACTAGAGGGTCTGATGAGAGTGTGTGTGCTCGTTCAGGGTGATACATAGGGGAAGTTCTTGTCCTATGAGAGTTGTAATGATGGCCACTATAGCTAGTATTGGTATGTAAGAAGCTCTGTAAGGGAGGTTGTGTTGGTCACCGCTACCGCTTCATTGGGATGATGTCGGTGAGAGGACCTTACACAGGTTAGAGAGACCACAGTATATGCAGATGAAGTCACTTTGATCATGCAATGGCTGAGAGAGCCCAGGGGCGACAAGAGTCATGAGTAGATGCAAAGCAGACTGACATGCAGTTCACTGTGGGAGAATATGTTTTATGAAAATCTGACCCCTCTGAGCAATAGATGAGAAAGATGAATCCCCGATACATGGATCCATTTGAGATGGATTTGTGGAGTTGCTTATGTTTAGCCTTACCCCTCAGGATAATATGATGTATGATGTCTTCCATGAGTTTGATCTAGAGCACTATGTGATGTACCCGAGCCATGTGCTGAGCCATGAACCTATTGAGCTTCAAGGGAGGCTGAAATATCTTGAGTCACCTACGAGGGTACAAGATACCAAGGTGAAAGAGAACTCAAATGTAAGAATATAAGATGATAAAGGTTCTTTGGAAGCTCCATGGCGAGGAAGAGGCCACATGGGAGCTAATGATGAGCATGGAAAAGTTTTATCCTTTTTTGTATGTTAGGTGGAATTTTGAGGGAAAAATTCCTATAAGAAGGGAAGGATGTTACAACCCCAATTTTCAGGTTCTTTTGGTTGGAAATGCAATTTCCCCAATAAATGTGTTTTTTTGTAATTTGTATGATTTAAGTAAATTGAGTGGATTCCTTTGATAAATAGCCTTGTTTGATTTCATGGGCCTTATTGGATATTGGGCCCAATAACAAGAAAGAGGAAATAAAAAGGAAAAGAAATCAATTAATAAAGAAATAACTGAGATAATAAGAAAAGAAAGATGTAGAGGCATTTAGAAGGCTAGGAATTACCCTTCAAAGATGGATTTCTTATCTTTGGGATTTCTTGGGTTCCAAGGAGTCCAAGTTGCAAAGATAATAGGAGAAGAAAGAGATAAAGTCAAATAAAGCATTATTAAGAAAGAAAGTTGAGATAATGATGAAAATATAAGAAATATGTAGAAATATGGATAATGGAATCCTCGGGGATGAGATTTCGAGTCTACATGGTTTCTAATGGTAAAAGGGATCCAAGTAAAGAATAGGAAAGAGAAAAATGCATAAAATATGCATTGATAAGTGATAACTTGTTCATAAAGAAAAGTCACTTTGCCTTTTGTATAACGACTCTAAACTTGGCACCTAAGTGGTTAACTTTGGAAAAGGCACCAATATGCCACACAGTGGGATCAATATTGACTAATATGATTCAATATTGTTAAGTAATGGATTACTTCACGACCAAGAAAGGAAACACGTAATAGAAGGTTTTCCCAAGGTTTAATGGGAAAAGGAGTTACCAAGAAAGGAATATAATTCGGAAGCCTCTGGGACACTATTCCTTAAACATGGTCCTGGTAGGATTAAAACACCTCCTACAGATATCATCTATAAACACCCAAGAAGGAAACAACTATCGTGGCCCACAACTTTTTCTTCGTTTCCTTGAACCCTAGAAGTTCTGTAGGTTGTCTATATAAGCAAGGGCCATGAGAACAACGTGCATGTCTGTTCCTTGTCGATGGTGATAACCACAGGGTCGGTGACCAGTGGGTCATTGACGGGTCTGATGAGGGCTGCGGAGGCGACCAGAATCGGATGTCGTCATCTTGTCATGGGCACGCCGGCACCATGTAAGACGTGCACCATGACAATGGCGGCCAACAGGAAGGAGAAGACCCCTCCCTTACTTGAACGTGCCTACTCGATGAAGGAATCTCAGTGGTTTTGGTTGCTGATCCATCACTGAAGCACCCTAGAGCGGAAAAGGTGAACCTGCATGCCCATGAGGAACGGACCGGGCTTTGCCACCGATGGAGTTTGGAGGCAGAGCTTTGGCGCACAAACATGGCGGCGCCAGGTGAAGATGGTGTCCGCCTTGACACCGTGAGGGCCCGAGGAAGAAGGGCAAGATGACTCCTATCCGACTAGCGATAGGGGTGCGAGGCTGAGCGCCAGCAGGGCATCGGGCAGCGAGATGGAGTAGCAATAACCTGTCGAGCCGGTAGACCTCCATGGTGAAGCAGAAAATGGCACCACCTGAGGCGCAGCGAGGAGGAGGTGAGGTTGCGTCGAGGCCATGGCCTCGCTACGTAGAAAAAAACACGCGAGAAGAACAGCTCGCGACTAGCATCCATAGGGACCGTGAGGGAGAATAAGATTAGAGTCAAAAGACCCTACCACCCCTGCATGTATGCTCATGACCCAAGGGTCATTTGGTCTTTTCGCGTTCTGAGATGAAATGCTGGTATGTTGATAATTGGATATAATGCCGACGTGAAATCATTTTATTGGTCCATTTTTTATTAAGCTTGAAGTAATCATAGAAAATAATTGGTAACTCAGATGTAGACAAATAATATATAAAAATTGATCAGGAGAACGCGTAGAATCCAATAAAAATACTCTTAAAGTCTGATTTCGTTCCTATTTGCAAAAGTATATTAAGTTGATTATAAAGTGCATTAAACTTAGATTAAAAACCCTAATTATGATTAAAGATCGAATCTATGATGCCTAACTAGTTAATTCGAGCACTATTAGCCTGTTGGGTGATAAAATAAGAATTGAATCCAATTTAGATAAGAAGTTTCTTGTTTTAGGGTTTTAATCTATGAATCCATGATAATGCATGTAGAAACCCTAATCTAGGGTAAAGAAGGAGATTAATTTGAATAATTCAAATTATTTGGAAATATGATGATAATGGTTAATCCTAAGAATGTTAGGAGAGATAGGACAATATAATTAGGGTTTATGAGTATTTTATTGATTTAGGGTTTGTAGTAACAAAAGTGATAACAAAACCCTAATTGCAAGTGAAACCCTAAAAGAAAATAGAAACCCTAGTAAGCAAGTTAGATTGGATAGATCTTGATAACATGAGTAGTGAAGGAAATTGTATGGTTGTTTCAGGACCCTTGTTGTGTGAATTGCTTGCTTGCTTGGAATATTGCTATCTTGATTCGGCTGAACAAGTATGTGGTTATTTATGAATAATCGATCAAGCTTCATGAAGTTTTCTCAAACGTTTGATCGATTGGATGCAACCTAAACGGTTGAGTGTTTGTTTATACAATCCTATAAAGTCATTATGATTATCACAAATAAGTATATATGTGTAGTATCAAACCTACATGCCACCCTGATGTATGATGCATGACCAAGCCCCGGAGGGAAGGTCTATTCGGTCAAGCCACGGAGGGAAGACCATTGGGCACCAAGAGGTGACCCCAAGCACCAAGCTCAGGATGGATAAGGTGGCCTTTTGTCCCTTACAAGGACAAAACCCTATACAGGGTGATCTAGGGTTAGGGCAAAAGCAGTTGTGAATATCACAGTGAAAATGTAACTTTGGATTTTTAATAACTTATTTGTGATATTTAGGTTGTTAGCAATTAATTGTGAAATTTTGATTGTCCCCCACATACCGATATAGAAATATATTGACCGACGTTTTGTTTGTTGGCGTTTTAGGTATAATTATTAAAAAGGACAAATAGTAAATTGACATATTGCGAAGAATATGAATAAACAGTGCAAGGAGGATTAGATAAATAGACTTTATCAGGTGATAGAAGTCTAAATCCGAAATTTTAAAAAGGTATGCAAAGTTTTATTTTATTCCAGCTTTCCAGTATAGTTTTAGTAGAATTTAATAATTATTTTTTATTAAATGTCAAACCCATGTGATGCTTATTGGATAGCCATGAAGAACATCCTTAAGTACTTGAGAAGAACTAAGGATCAGTGCCTTGTCTACGCTAGAGAGGAAGAGTTGGTGGTAAAGAGTTACACCGATGCAAGCTTCCAAACTGACAAAGATAATTATAGATTGCAATTAGGATTTGTGTTTTGCCTAACAATGGAGTTGTAAGTTGGAAGAGTTCTAAGAAAGAGAAAGTTGTTGATTCTACAACAGAGGCCGAGTATATTGTTACATTGATTGTAGCAAAGGAAGTTGTATGGATTGAGAAGTTCATCTTAGAACTTGCAGTTGTTCCAAGCATCAGCGATGCAATTGAGATATTTGTGACAACAATGTGGCTATTTCACAAGCTAAGGAACCCAAATCACATCAACGTTCCAAGCACATACAAAGGTGCTTCCATCTCATACGAGAGAACGTAAAACGAGGGGATGTGAAGATTTGCAAAGTACCAATCGAAAACAATGTTGTTGATCCCTTTACTAAAGCACTTTCACAATAGAAGCATGATGGACATGTTAGATCACTTGGAATAGGATTTGTGGGTGATTGGCTCTAAGTGCAAGTGGGAGTCTGTTGGTATGTATGCCCAGAGAGCTAATCATAGATATAGAAATTAATTATGAAATTGTGATTGTCCCCCACATACCGATATAGAAATATATTGACTGACGTTTTGTTTGTCAGCGTTTTAGGTACAATTATTGAAAAGGACAAATAGTAAATTGACATATTGTGAAGAATCCGAATAAACAGTGCAAGGAGGATTAGATAGATAGACTTTATCAGGTGATAGAAGTCTAAATCTGAAATTTTAAAAAGGTATGCAAAGTTTTATTTTATTCCAACTTTCCAGTATAGTTTTAGTAGAATTTAATAGTTATTTTTGATTAAATGTTAAAACATGGATCCTGAGTTATTGGGATAGCGACTCTGACCTTTTGGTCTCCCTTGATTGGGGGTTACCAGGAGGCGGGGTCGTTACATAACCCCTCCCATAAATAGAGGGGTATTGGAGGCTTCTCAAAAACATCAATTGCCTCTGACAATTATTTGTCTTCTCTGGTTGTGGTAACCAAGAGAATCCATGCAAGTCATACCCAATAAAGGGAGGGATAGCAAGGTTGTGGGAGAGAAAATTGGTAAATAGCATACCAATGGGAGGGGCAACTCCTTCCTATCCATTCTAGTAGGATGACATGAGTTCTAGGCAGTCCACGTGGACTTCCAAAGAGGCGAGGTGGTCTTTTCCCATGCTAGGAGGACAATGTCAGCCAGAAGTTCATTGTAGAGACCAAGAGTTGTTGTAGACACCATTTGAATCTATCCATGGTAGAGTTGTAGATGTCGTCCTAGTGCAACTATGAGTGTTTCATGACTACAACGAAAAGGAGATGTTGTCAGACTTGCTCTAGGACTAGGTATATCCTAGAAACCATCCTTCCCATTATATAGTTACGTGATCTGCGGGTTTAATGGAGAATATGGCGATAAAATTTTTGTTTTCGCTGCATTCCTGGTGTCATATTTTCCTACATTAACATGAATAAGAAAGCCTTATTTCTAGAAATTTCTTGGTCGGTCGATTGACACTTAAAGTCAATTATCTGGCCCTTCTAGTCGATCGAATGAACCCTTCAATCGATTGGTTGGTCCTTTCTATTAACTACATCATGTCCACTCGGTCGACTGAACCCTTCATTCAGTCGGTGGGACATCCAATCGGTCGGCTAGCACCTTCATTCAGTCGGTTGGCACCTCCAGTCGATCAACTCGTCTGATCAGAGCACCTCCTTCTACAAATTTCTATAAACTAATGCTACTCATATCTACTTATTACATTATCTAAAGTGAATACCTCGAGTTACATTTGAGGGGAGGAAGGGGGTTAAGTATTATTTACATTTGGAGATAAAGGAAGGAGGCTTGGTATGGAAACTAAATTTGTAAGAAATTAAACCATTTACACACAAGCATCCAAGGGGTTTTGGAAATAATCATGCACACATCTACCAACAAAATACATTTTAAGGTGAGGCATATGATTTGCATATATATATCATATATATAATCTATGAGACATTTCCTAACGTATGTGGTATTTAAACAGATATGCATATTAATCATTTAAATGTTTGTGTCACATGCAATAAAATAAATAATACAAGAAAATTCATTTATTATATCGATTAAATTCTAATACACCATGAATTGATGTCACTCTGATATCACTGTTGGGAAATATGGAGTGAGAGTAGAGGAAATAAAAAAATGCTCCATATATCCTCAATAATAGATCACACTGACAACTATGTATAGGAAGGAGGTTGTAAGATATCTTTGTCCTAGAGCAAGTCTAGCTATGATCCTTACACATAGATGTGCCTCCTTGAGAAGTGCATGGACAGTAGTCGACAGAGCCTCCTAGTGCAGTAAGGAAGCTTCTACAACTCTATGTAGTCCACACAGACCATCAAAAACTCCATGTTATGTTTCTTGAGCTGGAAGGAAGGAGTAGTCCTTCATTCGTAACGTGCTACATCAACTTTATTCTCCCCTGCTATCTCTCCCTTTCACATGTAAGATGGTTTAGACTCTCACATTACTAGAATGTGGATCAGAAGTATGTTGAGAGCCTTGTCCATCCCCTTTTATATAGGAGTGGTAGGGCAAGGGTATTCAAAACCCTCTAAAGATGAAGGGTCAAATTTTTTGGCTAGATGGTGGCTACACACATCTAGTCAGTTGACTTTCCTTCTGGCCTACAGGTTGCGCACATCCAGTCAGTCGATCAAAATGTCCAGTCAGTTGATTGGCTTGTGGTCATAGACGCAATAACATTGGCTTTTGATGCAACGATTAATGGGTGTAATCATGACTATTATTAGTCATTTAACCCATTCCAACTAGTCAATTTGAATTAGTCAGTCGACCAAATTCTCCAATTCATCAAATGACCATTCCATACATCCATTGGGTGACACTTTCTAGTCAGGTGATTGAACTCTTCATTCAGACGACTAGCAGGTCCTATCAACTTAAGATGATCGTGTCCAGTCGGTCGACTGAATTATCAATATCATTTAGTTGGATTACCTAAGAACTTTAGTAACCAAAATAAATTGTATCCATGATTAAACTCCTCTTCCTTGTTCATCCTATGTGTATGACCCTATAGGATCCATATTACACTGGCAGTGATGTCTATAATCATATTATGACTTCACAGACAATGAGTGGTATCTAGCAACATATCATTGCTACCCATGTAATTAGATCAGTTGGAGGACAACTTCAACCTAAACTTATGACTAGTGTTACATTGGTGTATAATTCCTTTCTCAAAAATATCCAAATTGAACACAAGACATGAAATCATTATCCTCTTAATATTCAATCTATGTTTCTTGAACTAGAGTAGATTGTTGAGATGCATGTGAGCTCAATATCACATATTAACTCACATAAACATGGCCATGCATTTCATAGTCTCATTTATCAAGTGGCTAGGATATCACTCCAGTATGAGGGACAAATTCCATCGACATCACTGACAACAATCCCCATGTGTCACAATGTACCCAAGCATCATTTGTACAGAAAACTTTACTCAAGGTCACGTTGAATGGTGTTAAAGTGCACAATGCAATGTGATTATCATAGCGACTTCAAGTCTAAGAACCATAATCACTATTATCACATTGAGACATGATTCGAACTACCATTCAATGGTTTCCATGTATCATTCTTAAGGTGGGTTTGTCTGGTACACTTGTTCTCTAACAAGTACATATGTGTATGACTTGATATCTAATATCATGACATATGAGATATAGTCACCCGTCAACACACGTTCTAGTCTTAAGTATTATTATTGTCTATACAGTTTGCAGAATATTATTTGACTAGGGACATGACAAGAATGTATCTACTTCAATTATACATATAATCTCATGTTCAAGTCCTCAACCTAAACCATATGTCATCGAGTGATATTATTATTTAGACTTATATTATATTTTATCATCATCTCATATTTGAACAAATATAATAAATAGAAATTGGCTTTATTATTAATCAAATAAATTACATAATGTCCCAATAAAATGATCACATTTTTGTCTCTTAGGGCATACATACCAATAGGGGTTTCTTGTTTACCACTATGGTTGAATTTTGAAAGTGTAGCATTGGTCTAAAACCAGGTCACAACAACACTTGAGTACCTACATTTTCCTAAAGGGATCTTCCATTCAAAATCCAAGGATCATGACATAAGCAGAGACTAAACCCATCTTTGATTTTTCCTTTGAGCTTACTTTGATATAAAGGATATGCTTGGTGATTTCCCTCTATCACCTAGTGGTTAGGCTCTTGAAGGCACATCAAACAATCCCCAAAGGCATGTCATTTCTAAGGATCCATTAAATCCAAAGGATAAACTTATGGTGGGCTATACATGTCACGAAGGTTTTGAAAGTTGGCATACCAGATTTAAGAAAAACTTGCCACCCATATTGGATATCCTACATAATGTGGTCTTCATGTTGAAAGGTGTGTGCATTATCTTTCTTGCATTAAAGAGGATATTAAACCAAGTGTAAGATCGAAAAAAAAAGTGTAAGGCTGACATACCCTGTAATAAAAGCCTTTGAGAATCATTAATAACCAGAAACAAAATTTATGGATGCACTTTTCATATGGTAAATGTATTTTGGTAAGAAGAATATGTGAAGCTGCAATTTGAATCTAGAATCTAATATGTGAGACAAGTTTCCAAATATTTTTGGTTAGGATTCCATCTTTATTTGTAATTCTAGACAAATTGTTTGTTTGTGAGGGTTTGAATGTCATATTTAGGGTACCTATATATCTTTGTAGTTTTTAAGGAAAAATTATTTTCAATAAGTGCACCTTGTAATAATGGATCCTTCTAACACTTAGATTACACAACTTGTTTTGTTCTGCCCCAAAAGAAACAAATCCCTAAGGTGAATGAAAGTTTGACGACTAGAGGGAATGGGAGTATGTGTGGTGAAAACCTTCTAAACCACTTGCAAGGAATGAGATCTAATTCCCATAAGAATCGAGAGCATAATATTAGAAAATTAATTTTTTGAACATATATATGAAACTAAGTGCACACACAACTCTAGTATATAAGTACCTAAATTAAAAATCAATACTTTTAGGAATGATACAAACTCAACATATGATCTATACATCACCTAATCAACAAAAGATAAACATCTAATTTGGTTTCATCTAGTGTGTTCGGTTACCTTCTAGCTCAATCTCTTGTGAACCGCATGTTAGTTGATGAATGAATCTACTACTTCATAGTGTATCCCCAATCACTCATAAGGAGAATAAGGAATTTCAATATAAATAATAAATAACAACAAATTTAGAATCAAATGATGTGATTAGAAACCTCATTAATCACGGAATGATTAACAATTTGTAGAATACCAATCGTTTCAAGTAAAATCTAAAAGTCTCATTTGAATTTTAGAAGAAAAAAAAGTATTGGTTACGACACACAATAATAAGTTAAGGTTATTTTCTATTTTATGTCCTAAAATTACTTGGTTTTACCTTCCATATAAAATTTCCTTCCATGATTCCTAGTATAAGTCAAGGGAAATCTAGTCCCCTAAGTCTCTACAATGATAACTTGGTCCACCCACACGATTGACACTCCTAGTTGTAGAGGCTCTACATTCTCACTACACTTTCCATGTAACCTATGTAAGAGAGGCATTTGGCTCAAATGTGAATAACCTAACATATGTAAGTAGGACATTTTATGCAAGGTTTCGGTCAGTATATCTTCACATCAAAACTTTGGGAACAAGGAAACAAGTAAAAAATAATATAAGAGTGAGTCCATGCAACCTTGGCATTCAAGGCCCAATATGAAAAACATAGGAAACCATGTTGATTCCTGGTTATTCACCCAACTTATTTGTATATGGATAATGCTATGGATTTCTTTCCATCGCATATTTTCACTATAATGTCATTCATTTCACTTCCCTATTATCTTTGTGAGGAAAAATATTATTTTCTTCTGTACTTACTCAAGATCATTAGTACTACTTCCACTACTCAATTAGTCAGTATTGTGTTTTTTTTTATAGACGACTATATTGAGTTGAATTTCACATTTTTGTTTCGTACCTTTCATCATTTAAATATCTACCAAGATTTCTTCATAGGAAACCATGTTGATTCCTGGTTATTCACCCAACTTATTTGTATATGGATAATGATATGGATTTCTTTCCATCGCTTATTTTCACTATAATGTCATTCATTTCACTTCCCTATTATCTTTGTGAGGAAAAAGATTATTTTCTTTCGTACTTACTCAAGATCATTAGTACTACTTCCACTACTCACTTAGTTAGTATTGTGTTTTTTCTGATAGACGACTATATTGAGTTGAATTTAACATTTTTGTTTCGTACCTTTTATCATTTAAATATCTACCAAGATTTCTTCATAACTACCAGGTAAGGTAACTCTCATTGCATGAGAACTATCATGTTAACTTTATAAATTTCAACAGGCTTTTTAAACATAGCATATACTTGTAAGAATCCATTAATGTTAGTAGATTGTGTGTAATAACTAGAAAATGAGCATCTCCACAACTTCTAGGGTCTTTTGCGTGATAGATTGTGATGTACTCAACATATAATATCCGACGAATATTATAGTTACTACCAACACGCAGTTATATAGGGCAAGATCCGATGGATGTATATGCAGTAAGTTACCAAAAGATAAATTTGTCACTAAAATACAAATTAAATATATAATCTTTTTGTATCAAAATAAACTTCAAATGACTGAAAAGATTGTACGGATTCATAACTTCATTTGTATATTTAATACGATAGTCTTTTATGACAATTGGTATGTTTGAATCGTTATAAAAGATCATACATTCTAGTGAAATTAGGAACAACATACCCACCTAGATAATATTTTGAAGCGGAGGTCAAATTTCATATTATATTGTTGAATTTTTTTCAAAAACACTTCTCCATGCAACTATTTTGTCTTCTTCATGTAGAGTCTCATGTGTATAGGAAGAAATGAAAGAATAGAAAGGAGACGAGAATCTATCATTTAGGCGAGGAATAGGTTTAGATGCATAAAGGAGAATATTTGAGGAAAATCAAAGTTTGGTAGAGATTAAACATGGACATAATGTAACTATAATCATTCTTCATTTCTCAACAACTTAAGTAGTTTGAGGTGATGGGATGTGTTTTAGAAATCATAGCCTAAGTATTTATGTTAAATTCATCTTTAGACATAGTTTTCATTTACCCATAAGCTGAGAGCATATCAAAGTAAACAATTTGATTAATTCAGATATTAAGGCTTAACCCCTAGGCGAGCAACTTGATTTAGTACTACTAGATTGGGTTATGGTAGTACTACGGCGCCAGCCAAATCAGAAGGTGATTGCCACCACAGAAAATTTACAACAAGCATTATCAACAAGTAGGGAAGATCACAAAACACATTTGCTGTGCTTGAGGCGAAAGAAATCGATCCATCAAGATGTATGTTCGGCCGAAGTTAGCAAGGTTCGTCTGATCTTATACAGACCGCCACTAATAAATAAAGAGATATATCTCCGCAACTGGTACCCAACAAGAAGAACGTTTTTGTTAAGATTATTCTCATTAAGCTGATGCATCATGCTTCGGAACCGTTACGTTACTATAATTCTGGTGCAGTCGGTATGGGGTAGTTAATGGTGTCGTACAGACCTTTATTCAACCGAAAATGCCTGCAGATTCACTTACCCAGCAGGTTTTGTTTTGGCACATAACTACACAGCTGCATGCATCTACAGTAGGCTCTTACTTGGGCGAATAGTCACAAATACAGGATTTCATAGTCAGTTTACAAGTTTGGAAATTTTTGCATTGGGGAATACAGCACAAAACTCAGACTAGATTTGGCGAAGATTCAACAAATTATCATCAACCTTTCGAAAGAATTGAATTAAAATTTGAGAATACAATGTGCATGTTGGACAAATATCACTAGTTCAATTCCCCATGAGGCGGGATGAATTGATTCCCCAATTTTTTTTAAGAAAAACGTGTATCATACGTATTGTGCACACACACGAATACGTGTAGCATATATAGATACAATACACACATTGGCTCATAATTTTATATATATATATATATATATATATATATATATATATATATATATATATATATGCACATGATTTGCTTGTTGATTCTTTAATCTCAAATATCATATCACATAACATGTCCTTATTTCATAAATAGACAACTCCTGAAATTTGGAAATGTTTTTTGATTAATAAGTGGATTTCAATAAGTATTCATGGAATTTGGGAGTTCTTCCGGTTTCTTGCAAAAATTGGCAATATCACTCACCATTTGAAAGCTTTGTAAATTATTCGCAAATAATTGAAAGTTTCAAAATATATTGTAGCTATGATAGTGTTAATGGCCATTCGCAACCAACATATTATGACTTTTTGCCTGTATATGATGGACCTAGTTTTATTTACCGAAATCTGGATTTACAACCATGGTTATGTTCGACGCTCTGTATATCTCAACAGATCTATGCTGATTTTAACATTGGATGGTCTCAGTCGTGGAGGAATCACCTTTAGGCTAATTCGGTTGCTTACATTTCATTTTCGTTGTTGTTTTCCAAAATAAGAAATAAAAGTCAATGAAAATCAACTACACCGTCATCTGTCGGGTTGGAATGAATTCCAGACCTTGCCGTCCATTTGTTTTCGTTTGATATGAAGCAACTTGTGCAGTGAAATGTCTGTTGTTGCTGTGTTCATGAGATCCAGCATGGAGCATGGCCAGTGATTGCTAGAATGAAACTTGGGAGAGATAAAGCTATACACAACGCTGCGGCTGCCTGGAAGTAGACATGTCAAATTGGGTCAAAATTCACGGGCGCCCATGGGTCAACCCGTTTAAATTGGGTTTGGGTGGCAAAATTTGTCACCCAATGAAAATCACCCAAATCCATACCCACTCATTTATTAAGCGGGTTTCACGGGTGATCCACGAGCACCCGCGGGTGACCCAGTTAATTGAAATAAATATATTCATATACATAATATACACATACACCTATTAAAAGATGTTACTTGTTTTGTATAAGTAAATTCTCTACCTTTACCAACAACAATTGTATTCTATTTATTTTGTGTTTGCAATAGGCAATAACAAGTACTTGTAATATTAGGAATGCCTAATGTTACATGAAAAAATTATATTTTTCTTGTGATATTTATCTATGAAAACTACATCAATTTTCCTAATTTATATCAACATACAACTAGTTGCTACTTTTTTATATATCAAAAACTAATCGAATAGTTTGACGTCAAACATAGCAGTTGGTTGGTTCTTTTGCACTATATTTGACATAAAAATAATAGTTACAAACTGTTTCAAATGTTGTTTTTAGTGTTAAAGAAAGCAACTGGTAACTTATTGTTGATTGTACACATTTTATAGTTGATTGTACACATTTTATATGGGCATCCGCGGGCAACCCGCAACCCGCTGGGTCAGATTTGGGTGTGCTTTTCTTCCACCCGTTTAGAAGTGTATCTTTTTGACACGCACCCGCAATGACCCAACCCACCCACCCATTTGACATGTCTACCTGGAAGATGGGAATCGAACCGCACCCAATCTGCTTGCGGTCAGTTCTCTGTAGGGCTGTCAATGGGGAGGGTAAGGTCTTACCCTTACCCTTACCCTCTTTAGGTAGCGGGTAAGGGTCAGGGTAATTATCCTTCTCAGCAATCCCCTTACCCTCCCCTTACCATTACCCTCTTCTCCACATAGTAAACGGGGAGGGTAAAGGGTAAGCGGGTAATTTTGACAAAAAAGAATTTTATACACATTGTGTGTTGATTTTTAATAATTTTATAACTAATTTATTGATAACAACATATAAAACATTATATCCAATTCAAAATCATATGTTTCTCCATGTAAAGTTAAGTCAATTCACACAATAACAATTTTTTATGCATAAATTATTTTTTTCCTTTGCATAAGTATGCATAACAAATAAGTATTTCACCAACACCTCATTTTCCACAAGATATATATGTTTTTCTCTCAATAAGAAAGTATTACAAACACAACACCAAGTCATTTTCTAATGATAGAATAAAGTATTAGGGTTAAACATTTACATACAAACCCCTTTAGAATATTTATATTTGTGTAACATTTATATCATGTGCGGGCAAAAGGATAAAAGGGTATGGATAATATTTATACCTTATCCTCCCCTTATAGTATTGCGGGGAAACGGAAAATGGGTAAACGGATAAAGGGTAATAAAAATCTTTACTCTTACCCTCCAGGGTATGGGTAAGGGTAACCCATTGACAGTCCTAGTTCTCTGTGTGTTTGTTTCCACACATTAACACAGGACAGAAAAGTTCGGTATGGTTTGTTTCCACACATTGCGTTCGGCGGCACGGAAAAAGTTGGAATACTCACGTACCTGGAAAAGGTTGGAAAAAACTCACGCACTTGGTATCGCATGTGTTCCTCTGCAACCCAACCAAAACATGCCCTTACATACGCAAGTTAAGATCATTGTCCTATCCTAGCAGTCACGGTAAGGACTGAATCCGTACACATTTCATTACAATCTAGATAATCACATTGCTGACGAAAGAAGATTCATAATCTGGCATATAGCCGAATGCATTACAGAAACTAGCAAATGAGCATTCCCTTCTATTGAAAATCCATTCTAAGCAACATTTGATCTCTATCTCGCTCAGTTCGCACTTATTTTAACATTAAATTACATATCTCCATGCATTTGTATGTATAAAACTAAACCTATAGGTCAAACCAATTGCAACGAATTTCATTGACTATAATTGTGAACTGTTCAAATTTCTTTACACGACTCAAAACTTGAAACTCTTAACCACCTTCATGGTACAAAGCTTCAATACCATAAAAACTTAGAACTATAAACATATCCCCCTATGGAGAATCTAGCATGTTACAATACATGGAGTATCTTGCCAACCCCGACAGAGAAATGCTGAACAAATAACAAGTGTATCATGTCCTTCGCTTGTTACGTCCAAGGCCAAGACCCAATCCCAAGGGAGCTGGATCAGTATTCTCATGATTATGGTTGCCTTGGGAAGAATGAACATGACCAGGTGATCTTGAGTCCGCACTGTCTACATCAACACAAACATGACCATTGCTATTGCTGTAATGAGAATGTGCTTCCCCATTACTGTTTCTACATATCTGAACCATTCCGATTCCATCGGCATGAACCGATTCTTCTTCACGCTCCACATCTTCATTATACCCCTTGACCAAGAAATCATAACAATTTCTCCTAATTCCATGGTCATAAGGATTTCGGAACCGACCACCTGGTCCTCTTAAATAGTTGTATCTCAAAGCATTTGCATTTTCATTTGTGGTGATATTCCGGGAGATCTGTAGAATGTGCACAGTCACAATTCGTTCTGAAATTTTAGATGTTGAGAAATATACAGAAGTACCTGGGATGCCTGGACTGCAGTTAACACCGCAACCCCAAAGAAAAGAAGAAAATCCATGACCAGAAACGAGATAGCACCAGGATGATGCCCAGTAGCATGGTTTATCCACGCCCCAAAAGATTTTGGCGCAGAAGGGTCCCTCGTAATTCCTTTGTTAGAAAACAAATTACAGGTTATCCGTCCAGTTTTATACTATTAACAAACATCGCAAGGCTGCCAACAAGTAATTACTGCCTAATGAAATCTTACTTATGATCGTCACAGTGCCAGTAATTGTCATGGCAGACACTTCAAGGATAAGAAAAATGAAAAAATCCCATTTATTTTTCTGCACATATTTGCAACCAGGCAGTTAGCTTTCTAGTGAGCATCTGCACAAAATCCATTGCAGTCTAAACACAAGAGGACTAAATGAGCTGACAAACTCTGTACTACCTTGCCAATACAATTTGACACCCACGGGCAGTGATGATCAAACTGTTCTACACAACGATCACAAGTTGAGCAATGCTTGGCTCGCAGAGGCCTGACAATCTGATCGATGAAATGAGAAACTAATAGAATGAAAACATGGAATCCCAATCATATGGCTTCATTACAAAATAGATAGGGGGGGGGGGGGGGGTGATATTACATTTTATAAAAATGGTGAGAGGTCCTTAAGATTCAATAACAAACACGCTCCGTTATTCGAAACAATAAAAATGCAAAAAAAAAAAAAACTTCTCCCTGCCACCACCACCACCCCCCCCCTCCTCACACCCACCCACGATGACTTGCCCCTTTCAGCCTCCCCCGCCCCCTTCCTTTTCCATCCTGCTACATTCACCATCCCTGCCCCCTATTGCCACTGGCTTTCTCCACCTCATGCGCAGCCAATCGCTACCTACTCACCTCCACCAAGCCATTTAAACTTCTTCGACCAGCTCTCCTGATACCATCAGCCCATCCACCCCACTGGCACCTCACTCTCAATCCTCATCTGCTCCTACACCCACCCGACATGACAAGCCCCCTTTCAACCTCCCCCACCCTTCCCTTTTACATGCTGCTACATTCACCACCCCTCCCCCTTATTGCCACTGGCTTTCTCCACCTCATGCGCAGCATGTTGCTACCTATTCACCTCCACCAAGCCATTTGAATTCTTCCTCCAGCTCTCCTGATACCATCAGCCCATCCTCCCCACTGGCACCTCACTCTCAATTCTCATCTGCTGCTCCTATTATTGAGCAAAGTACGGGAATAGCTAGTGCAGAAGGAATGGTCCAAAGGGAAGGTCAAGGACTCCTGAAGTTGGGGTGCAGTGATGCAACAGGGGACAGGGTTAACTGGGAGTTAGAGGAAAAAGAGGAAGTGGCGGGATTGTGGTAGACAAAGTAATGGTAGGTGGCAAGGTCAAGAGGGAGAAAAAAGAAGGAACAGGGACACAGGGCAGAGAAAGGAAGCAGTAGCAGTAGAAGATGAAATGTGGACAAGGGAGCACAGCAGCAGGGACGGTCCAACTGGCAGCAGTGAGGACAGGCCAACCAACACCAGAGGAGAGGGTTTTCATTTTCTATTTTATTAAGAAAGATTTGTTATAAAAAGGAATCTGATTCTGAAACATTTCTATTTGGAAGAAGTATAGGAAGTTTGTTGTTTTCTAAATTGTTAAAGATTTAGACCAAGTGCTCTGTCGAAAAATATTATGTAACTAACTTAAATACGGAAAAAGTAAAATAAATACCTTGCAGGTAGCACAAAGCTGAGACCAATTTCCAGCTATAAGAGCAGGGTCATTCAACTCTGTCTTCAGTAAAGGTTCCTGCAATGATTTTTCATCATCACATAAAATTGAGAGAAAAAAGTTCCACAGCATAAAAGGAATCCAATAATACTAGCAGGACTGATTGGTGCAAAGTTTGAGGGGTGATAGTTGGGTTTGGGTTGACTGGGGCGGCAGGTCATTTCGGATCAACACATTTTGGCTAGACCCTAAACATGTAAAAGAAGGATTTTCGGGTCAAGCCCTAACCCGGCCCTAAAATATTTCTGGGCGTATCGGGTCTGACCGTAAATCCATAAACTAGTGCAATTTATATTAAAGCTATAATCTGTCTAACCCTTGAAAAAAAAGATAGTATAATCAATAGATTTCATATATAAAATCATAAAACGTGATTAGAAAACTAATATAATTTGTACAAGAGTTTAAGCACAAATTTACAAAAAATAGCATAATAGATCTGTTAGAGACATCCGATTGAGAGAAACTTTCGACATAATTGTACTTGGGCTGTGTACGTATACATATACATACAGTTTGTACATACTTAACACATAAGTCCCTGAGACTTTATATAATTACACGTAGGTCCCTATATATTAACACACCCCCTCAAGCTGGAGCATATATATCATATGTTCCCAGCTTGTTACATAAGTATTGAACCCGACAACCATTTAGAGACTTCGTAAACAGATCAGCTAATTGATCTTTGGGTCTGACACGTTAAAGCTGGATCAACTTTTCCTGAATCTTTTCTCTTAAAAAGCATAGTAACAAGTTCGGGATTCGGCAACTTTTCGGCTGGCTGGAAAAAATCGGAATTCGGAAAAAATCGAGAAAAGTCGTGAAAAGATCGATAAATTTCGGTCAAAGTTCGGTCAACTATTCGGAAATAATCGAGAATAAGTCGGCAATATAAGTATATACATATATATATATATGTATGTATGCATATATATGCATGTATGCATGTGTATATATATAGATAAATGTATGTATGTACATACGTATATGATGCATGTAATTGTTACGGCCACAAGACAGACAATCTTAGTGAGTAAAAATGTAGGAAAAGAAGTAAAAAATAGTTGAGAAATAACATGAACTGTCCAGAGGAGTGGGGGCTTTGAGGTTTAGTGTGTATTAGAAATTTTATGTACATGGTTTGGTAAAAAAAAGAGCAAGCGACTTAAAAGAGAAAAATCGTGAAAAGTCATGAAGAATCGTAAAAATCGTATAAATCGCGAAAAAGCGGGATTAATCGTGAAAAGTCGTGAAAAATCGGCGATTGGCGTATTAATCGTGATGAATATTTGGGAGCCTATAACATCGTGAAAAATGGCCGATTTTTCGTAAAATTCGGAGACTTTTGTTACTATGTTAAAAAGTGACAATCGACTTCAATATGTTTGGTTCTTTCATGAAAAATAGGGTTCTGGGCTATATGGATAGCCGCCTGATTGTCATACTTGAGATCCAAAGGATCTTTCTACACAAAGCCAAGCTCCTCTAATAAATAGTGAATCCATAGTAACTCACATGTAGCTAGGGCCATAGCTCTATATTCTGACTCTGCACTCGATCTCGCAGCTACAATTTGTTTCTTGCTTTTCCAGGACACCAAGTTTCCACCCAAAAATACGCAATAGCCAGAAATGGACTTCCTGTCAATACTGGATCCAGCCCAACCAGCATCAGAAAACTCTTGCACTTGTACATGTCCATGGTCTTGATATAAGAAACCACTACCATGGGACCTTTTGAGATATCTGAGAATGCATGTCACAGCCTCCATGTGACCACTACATGGCTTATCCATGAACTGACTAACAATACTAGTGGCAAAGGCAATGTCGGGCTGGGTGACAATCAGATAAATCAATGTTTCAACAAGTCGTCTATATCTCCATGGATCATCAAGAAATCCCCCCTGCTCCATGAACAGCTTAACTTTAGGATCCACTGGAGTATCAACTGGCTTGGCCCCAAGCATTCTTGTCTCAGTAAGAAGATCTAGGACATACTTCCTTTGAGAGATCATGTTCCTAGACTTGACCTTGGCAACTTCAATCCCCAAGATATATTTTAGATTACCCAAGACCTGTTAATGTTTTTTTAGTTTTTACTAAATGATAATTTCTAAGCCCAGTCGTTGAAACAATATTTAGTACACAATACTAGTATGATACTTGATTGTTGAGTGAGGACTATGGGTTTTTATGATGTTTGAGTGTTTTTAGCTTGTAACAATTTACATTTATTAATAGGAGTCTGTTTAATCTATGAAAGTCATTATGATGCAATCAAATATCATTCAAAATGCTTGATTGTTGAATACTATTTCTTTATGTTAGCAGTATGGTAGTCATCAAATTTTTCTACATGTTTTAAAAAAACACAAACCGCTTTTTCAAAAAGCACCCGCTTTAGTCCCCGCTTTAAAACTCACTTCCCGCTTCAAAGGGGGCAGTCTGCACGCTTCCCGCTTTGTGCTTTTCAAAACCCAGTCTCTAGTAATCACAATATCATCCACATATACTAGCAGAAAGATGCTCCTCATGCTCTGTCACCTATGGAAGACTGAATGATCCATCGTGCACCTCAGAAGACCAAACTCAGAAAGAGAGTCGTCAAATCTTCCAAGTTAAGCACAAGGTGATTGCTTCAACCCAGAAAGAGACTTGTGAAGCCGACACATTAAATTAGACTCCCCCTGAGCAACAAACCGAGGAGGTTGATCCATATAAACCTCATGCAGATCGCCATGTAGAAATGCATTCTTAATATCAAGCTGGTGGAGAGGCCAAGAATGAACCACAGCGAGAGACGGGAAGATGCGTATTGATGCAATCATTGCCGCAAGAGAGGTCTCTGGGTAATCCTCACCATAGACCTGAGTGTAACCCTTGGCTACCAAGTGTGCCTTGTGTCTGTCAACACATCCATCTACACCTGCTTTGACAGTGTAAACCCAGCAATATCCAACTACAAATTTGCCCAGTGGACGTGAAACAAGGACCATGTCTTCTTCTAGGCAAGCACTGACATCTACTCCTTCATTCCATGACGCCAACTTGGGTGATCAAGAAGCAAGATAGTTTCCGCCAATCAGTCACCAGATGACAAGTCAACTTTAGTCACCCAATCTACCATATTGCTCCCAGAAGACGTAGTCGCGACAGAGGTTTCTATAGAGGATCATCTGGTGTTGGTTGTGGTGCACTTTGTCAACGCCCAAAATGTGTTCACTGTGGCAGAAAAGGGCATACTAAAGGCACTTGTTATGAGCAAGGAACGAGGTATCCGATTTCGATACCGTTTCGACAGCATGGAAATCGAAATTTATGGAAATTTCGACAGAAATTTCGATAAATGCAATTGTGCCCGTTTCGACGCCAAAATGAATGAATTAATTTATGAAATTTTACAGGTGTGATCTCTACACCTAAATGCATCGTTTTATGCAATAAAATTTTATGTGGGGGTAGGTTAGGGAGGGGGTCCTTCATGTGGGAGGTAAGGGAACTGTCCTGTTTCTTGAGGATTTCGATGAATGATTTCGATGACAAAATGTAGGAATTAAGTTATGCAATTTTGTAAGTATGAGCTATATACATGCATATACTTGTTCGTGTTATAATATCAAATATTGGATATGTAGGGCATCCCACACATTTTGGGTTTATAGTTTGTTGCTGATATTGACTCAATAGTCAACCGTTTCATTGGTCCCAAGAATACTAGTGCAATGTTTCCAAGCTAAATCATCATTTGTTGGTGTGGTTGGCTTCCTAGCACCCTCATTGTCTAATAAATCACCACTAGGATACATGTCATCCACATTGCAGAAACTAAAATAGCATGCATCACATAAGTATTTAATAATTTGAATAGCAAATATTAGGGAAATGCAATGCAATTATGATATACTATAACTATATACTATGTATGAGTACTAAATGGTGAAATGACCCCAATCCCCCTTTGCTCCTCTTCAAAAATCAACAAAAACAACAAGGATTGCAATTATCGAAATTTTCATCGAAATTTGGCGAAATTCATCGAAATTTGGCGAAATTCATCGAAATTTGGCGAAATTCATCGAAATCGTCGAAATTTGGCGAAACTCATCGAAATCATCGAAATCGAAACAGTCGCAGGTTTCGGTACCACATAGCATCGAAATCGAAATTTCGAGCGAAATTTCGATGATTTCGACGAAACCTCATTCCATGGTTATGAGCTACATGGCTTTCCCATTATGACCGCCAACATGATGGCTGCAGAGACTTCTCATGAGGCAAATCATCAGGTGTCTTTGTCTGAAGAGTACTCTCAATTGATGTGTCTTCGTGCTTCTCAATAGACATTTTCAATTGTAGCTTCTCTAGCACAGAGATCTGGTCCATCAGCTTGCATCTCTCAGGCTTCCCGTGCATTGTCTACTTGTAATTATATATTAAAAAGATCATATATTAAAATTATACTTATATAATAAATAAATAAAATCTAAAACTAATACAAAGCTATATAGGGTTGTCACAGTTAATCATAATGAGGGATGTATTAGTAATTTAATAGGCCATTGTGCGGGTTAAACATTAGTACTTTAAATTTTATTTAAAGGGATTTTGTGTTTTTTGGATCAGTTGGGTCCAAAGTCCAAATCTGAACCCGACCCTAAAATAACTTTGGGTTCTTCTAGTTCACGTCAAATTCGGATCGGGTTAATAACGTTAGACCCTAACCTGCTCAAACAATTTGGATTTGGGTCGGGTCTGATTTTGCCAGCCCTACAAACTTTTAACGAAAAATATATGATCACAGCTTGTACTACATGCAAGATATTAAATAATCAATCTTCTTATATATTGTTGTTGAATCAATTTAAACCTTGTTTTAATCCATTGGTCCTAAATGACCGGTTAAGCAGGCAACACAAAGCTGCAGGCTGAAGTGAAAAAAGACACCCGCTTAGCAACAAAATGCTTCAGTCGTTGCAATAGCTGAGTTTCCTCAAGTATACGTGTCGAACCGCTTAAGCGACCAATGCGGACACTTTTCAAATCATTGGTGTGAGAAAAAAATCACCTCACATGTAGCACAATAAACCTTCTAAAAAACTTTTCCTAAAATAACATTTTTAAGGGAAGTCTCTCAACACGAAGTACTTTTTGAAGGAAAGGTTTCTAATAGTGTCACTCCAACAAACTGTCATGATCCCACAAGATCTAAAGATTACAAAGAAGCCAGGACATACTTTTGGTGATTATCATGATATACTAAAAGAGTAGACATTTCTAGTCCTTCCAAATGTTTTTAGGCGAAAATTTGAAGGACCCATAAAGGACAAGTAATGTGGTAAAGAGAAGAAAATAGAGAGCTTACATCATCTCGTTGGCGTTGTAGATCCCTAGAGCTCATTTTAATATAACCAGGATCCTTTCTGTAGGATAGCAAAGTTCAGCTAATAGTGATGTACGCATGTACTTTGGACTTTACACATTTCTCAAAACCAGATAAATTGTAACTATGATAAAAAAACCACAAGTGGAAAATTTACCACTCAAACCCCCAGCTTAGAGACTACTCATAGGAAACAAACTGGTATTTACAACAATGTAAGTAGAGAATTTGTAAGGATATCATATACTGGCTAGAAGTAAACGGGCATCAAACACGGTCCTAATATTTTAACACAGACTTAGCTAGCCTTGCGGATTTATTATTCCCATATAGTGTTCAGAAACAAAATTAAGTATAAGATGATCCTAACATATATAATAAGAAAGTGGAATGAAGCTTTTTAGCCATATTTGCAAGGAGATTGTGCTAAATTCAGAATGAGAACAAGAAACAGAAAATTACAAAGTATATTGATGTGGAAGTTTCGCATGTGATAGAAAAATGACATTACAACTTGTAAACATGATTCTAATTGCGCTAACCTTCCAGGCTTGCTTCCAGGTCTCTATGCTAACAATAGAAAATTAACAGTACAAGTACAAGTATTCCAAAACAAATGCTATTGACTTTGTGGCTATTTGAAAAACTAAGATCCTAGTTCATACTAAGGTTGCACACGACTTAAATACCTAAGTTGCTTATATTCATTCTTTCAGGGTTTCTTTGAGGTACTAAAGACTCAAATATATTTATGACTAGACAGAATGTTCAAATATTAAGACAAGATGCAAGCACCACCCCTAGGGAAAAATCAGGACCCCAGGGCCCCAAAAAGAACAAGAAAATTCCTAAATTAAGTTACATGAACTCCTCAGATCCCTTCAAACAATCCTCCAAAACCTTGATTATCTGATGCCAATCTTCAAACCCAGAGATGATAAACTGTGTCCAAAGGTCTTCACAATTACATACATCTGAAATGATAGAGCCACCTCCACCTTGTTGGCATCCTCCTATCAAACTTCACTAGGTTGTCGGTCCAAGGAAGACTATTCCCCTGACTCTTTTACCTTCTTTAATCCGCTCTACATGCCCCCCTGCAACCTGTAGATGACCTCGCAGCCCCACGCATTGAAAGATGCATCCCAACAATAAACTCGCACCTGAACAACAAAAGTCTTGCCAAAAGTCTGCCTCTAGCGACACACTACTGGCTATGCCAAGAGCAGTGAATTAAAAAACGGCCGTCTGGCCGCTTGAGCGGCCGCTTAAGCAGGCAGCAAAGCCCATCCGCCTAATATCGCCCTTAAGCGCCCGCTTGAGCGGGTTTTCAAAAAACGCCCACTTTTTTCCCGCTTCACCCGCTTTTTTCCCGCTTTTTGCCCGTTTTTTTCCTGCTTTTTGAAAAAAATGTTGCTGTAAGCATGTAATGTTAATTAATTATATAATCCAAGTAGTATTGAGTACAATATATGAAGCTTGTATCCATTAAATGTTCTATGATATACCTAGTCCTACTTTAGAATGCAAACTTTGTATGTAAGCTGTATATAATAGGGTACTGCTGTAATATATCTAAGTAAATATCCTATTGCTCTATTATACTAGTAATGCATGATTAGTTTTACTGATTTCCTTGCTGGTTTCAGTGATTAATGATTGGTACTACTGGTTAGTATTACTTTAGTGATTACTTTAATTCAACAATTCATAGTTTGTTATTTACAATTACTGATCTGCTTGCTGATTTTAGTCATTAGAGATACTGATTAATAGTAAGTATTGATGAATACTTAGTTAATTACTGATTTGCTGATTAGATATGTATAGAAGTTCCTTATAAATATATTTTTTATATACACATACATGTAATTTTGTATAAAAATATATAAAATTTAGACACCCGCTTTTTCAAAAATCGCCCGCTTAATCGCCCGCCTACCGCTTAATCGGTTACAGGGTGATGTCCGCACGCCTCCCGCTTCCCGCTTTCTGATACATTGGCCAAGAGTTATATTCCTCGCTTAGCCTTCCCAACAAGCCTGACCCGCTGAAGTTAACATGGAATAGCCACCGGCAAAACTGCATAAAGAGCTTAAACACAGACTAGTTCCAAGCTCGGGGAAGCACTGAGTGACATCCAAGGAGGAGAAAGTTGCACCATGACCACCATTAAAGATAAGGGAAGCACATCTAGATGCCAAGGATAGAGATTTTGGTTCCTTCTGCAATCTCCTTGGTCAAAGGAGGCTCCTACACTATCATTCTAATTTAGAGCCATGCATTGTTCTGGCACCCTACAATATGTCCTACCTCAGTCGAGTTTTCACTATTCCCATGTCACTCACATCAAAGAAAGAAAGGTGGCCGATGTCAAGGACAGAGGGGGATCCCTCTTGCAACTTGCAAGGTCCATCAAGAAACTTATGTAAATATCACCACTAAGCCCTAAATCGCTATAGATGTATCTTCAGAATTCCCCCCTCCTCCAACTCACACCAACTATAAGAAAAGACCCTTTTCAATAAACGCCACTGAAACCATGACAAATGTTATAGAGTCAACATAATACATCCCTTGTGCGAATGGATCTTTTAAAGGCAATTCTCATCAATTCACCTTGTTCTGAAACTTCCATGACCATGGTTGCACCCAATACTTCGGCCTTCAATCACCCTCTCCCCTTGAGGTTGATCCACTGTTATAGTTGACTGCAGAAGAGGATGAAAGATCGCCTCTTATTCCTCTAGCCAGAGGGGTACACCACTGCACCCTCCAGCGACCAGTGGACTAGTCGGCTGAGTCAACAACTATGATGGGCGTCAGTAGTGGTCTGTTCAAAAAGGGGAATCTAATCGGTCGCTTAATTGGCATAGGTATAAGCAGGAGTATATGCATCCGCGTGGAGCGCTTTCAGTGGTCAGTTTTTTCTAGAACAGCTGAGTTTTTGCCTGATCCAACTAGATACGACTCACAAAGTCACAGTCCAACAAGTCGAACTGTAACTATGGATCAGATCTAAAATCTTGGCTGTGAGCAAGATATTTTCTTAACACAAGTCTTGGCTGTGAACAAGACATTTTCTTGGGCACATTGCCCTCTATGGGCTGAATAACTATGGCCATAACATATCTCATGCAAAAATTGATCCATGGGATTATATTTTACGCTATTGCATATGACTCGTGTCATAACTGCACCTCGCTGACTGCAGAGATGGTGACCAAGGTGGGATATGCGGTCACTTTTTAAAGCAGTCTCAGCTTAAGAGCATCATGTTTCATAGAGGCCAAACTGAAATATCATGGTATATTTTTTATATTGCTAGAAATTTAGGGTTTGTTATATTTTTCATGTTAGCTGGGAAGTATGGCATAACCTTATGATACATTTTTGGGATACAAATCACAATCAACTGTTAGGTGCAGTAAAGGTATGCCACCTTGAACAATATTCAGTTTTTCATTCAACATTTCGACGTGCGGCATTCAGGAAGACAAACCCTATCCAAATATTAGGTAAAACGGAGGTTTGCTGCTAGAACAATATTTTATCCTATCCACCAGCATAAGCCACTTAGCATGCCTATTATTTTACAACAAAACCAACCCATGCTACAGAGTATATCTACTACAGATAGCATTAAACAATAAAAATTGAACAAATGCAAGCGAAAGAATTCATCTCAAGAACTACGAAGGGCATAGACAATCATATGCAAAACAGAGATACTTGTCCAGATAAATTTTCAGATCATGAGCTGTATAAAATGGCACTTAGGAGAAGTGCTTTTAAGGAAGTACCTGCTACACCTGTAAAACATTACCAGCCCAGTAGAAGCAAGAAACACACCTAACCAAGCAAAGAACCCATACGTAGTTGATATCTTTAACACATGTGGGACTAAGTTCAAAGACAAATAGAATCATTGTCAGTATAAGGTAAATATTGAAAGAAAATGCACCACATATATAGATGACAAGATACCTGCGATTACAGAATTTATATATGTAACAAGAAGAAGAATAATCAAACACCAAAGAGCTGGTGCAAGTCCCAATTTTGACAGTTTTCCCAGTGGTGTATTACCATCACAACGCTTATCAAATAGCCTTCTTGCATTTCCCTGCAGCAACAGATACAGAAAATACAGCATCATTAGTCGATCATTGGATATAGTTACCTATTTATGTGAATTCCTTTAAAAACTCATCAATGCATTGAGCAAAAAGTCAGACATTGGAAGATCATACAAAACCAGGCCATCCCTCTAGAGAAAGGTTTTATTCCATATGATAATGATAAAAATTGTAACTGAAGGAAGAGATGAATATGATCATAGCAGGAAAAGAAACTATCACAGTGCCAGTCAAGGCCTATTACAGACATGAATAACCAGAAGGGGAGAAACATGATATATCTTATAAAAGAGAGGAATCAAGCAACTTTTATGGAAGCTAGTACTATCACATAAGTTGATTTTTAGCAGCATATATCTTAACAATAATTAAGCAAAGCATTAACTCTTGATTGTAGCAGGAGAAAACTCAGTTCCACCTTACTTGGCAGATTTAACTGTCACTGCAACTTAGTTAAAGCATTTTATGGCGCTACCAATAACTGGCAAAACAAAACACCTACAAGAAAAAATGCAACTTGACGATGATTTTTGTCGGAGGCAAGCTGTGCAGGAGTAAATCCAGTATTGTCTGTCACCATAAGGTCCTCTTTCTTTCCTGCTTGAACTAAAACTGTACATGCCTCAAGATTCCCTCTGATAGCAGCCCAGTGTAGAGGAGTACAACCTACAACAATACAGCGTAGTCATTCTTGGACACAACATATTGTCCACTCAAGTAGACACTGATACATATTTCAAGCTACAATAAATGATTATTGAGATGCTGCATACCCTCTTTGTCTTGTCTGCCCCTGTAGGCATCAAGAAACAAAAGAAGGCGTATGCAGTCCGCAAATCCCTTGTATGCAGCCCTGTCACGAGATAAAGAAACGTGCTTGAATTAACTTAGCACATCAATTGGAAAGAATATAACTGTAATGTTGATGATGATAAGCAAACAACAAACATCAATAAACATCAGTACCGAAAAGTCAAATCAGATATGCAGATTTAAGAATGAGTCACCTAAGACATTACTAACTAAAGAAACCGCCGTGTATCCAGAAAATTTTTAGTTTGATAACAGCATCTTCCATAATTCCATTCAACCAAGAGAAGCTAAAACCCCAACAAAGGTAGCAAAGCAAAAAGATTAATAAATATAGTGTACATGCCCTTCACAAAAGATAATGAAATCTTCTTTAAGTGCAACAACAATTCCCCTAAACCATAACCAAGAACTACAAAGTCAACCATGACAGAAGTATAGAACAAGACTAGACCATGAATATCTACAGAATTAGGAACCAGTACTTATCTAAAAGACCACAATGGGTTTTACCTCCTTTTGTTTATATTTCCTTATTACAGTCGGTAACATCAAGTATCTTCTTCATGTATCGATATAATGCCTGGTATTCCTCTTAGTGAAAGGAAATTTCACTATTGATTGACAACATTACTTGAATTGTTACAGTTATTTTGTTAACTAACCAAAAAATTAAGCCTGAATAGTTTAAGGCAAATTTCATTAAAAATAGCACCATTTCCATTAGAGAAGTTATTTGTTAACTAACCAAAAAATTAAGCCTGAATAGTTTAAGCAAATTTCACACCATTTCCAAGCTGCTGTTCTAATACAATCGAGGATAACATGTTTACCCATAGCATGGGAAGAGCGCTTACTACGGGCATTTTCCTTTCATGGACACTTCAAAATAGGTGGCGCCCAGTACTGTGGACTCCATGAACATGCCTACATACGAATTGGACATTTCTCCAGCCGTGTCCAACATTTTATGTTATAATATAGTTGGACCCTTGCGGTACATGGTCTGCACACTTGTTTTTATACCTTTATTTCCAATCTCACGACTCTTGTATCTACTTTGGGCTTGGAGCCAACATCTATATTTGGCCAAATACTGCATTATAGTCATTACTCCGAAATAAGTGTTTAGAATAGCCTCATATCTAAATTCTAACAGTGAGTACCTTCACCTTGTTATTCATATATTTCTTTATATCTCACTTTTTTCAAAGTTCAGATATGACTATCTTAATCTTTGTTACCTAAACCAATTGTTCAAAAACTATAGCAAACTTAATCTGAATGTTTTGCCCTCTAAAAAATTTAATGTTGATTTTTTTATTGATGCATGTGCAAAAATTGTATACCCAATTTGTTATTCCAATTGGACCTGCTAGTTGCTCATTAAACTTCCATGTGATAGATCCTGAGGTCGTCTGGGAGACTAGGATGAAACTTAACCAAACTTTTCAATTCATAAAATGCATAGCAGTACTTAATCATCTTGTTATACATGAAATACGGATGGAATTCAATATACCTTTTTTCTAACTGGTCTCTTCTATGGATATCATTCTTCAATGACGAGGTTATGCAATTGCCTATTGTTTTATAGTCCGGCCATAGTAGCCCGGGTGGTAAGAACTTGGTAAGTCCCAATGAAGGACACGGGTTCGAACTGTTGGGTTTTGTGGAGAAATCAGGCGCGGCGGAAGCAACAAAAATAAATTTTCACACAACCCGAACTCGTCGACAACAACGTATTTTTGAAAGAGTGTTTGCGGGATATACCTTATTGCGGAGCAAGTCCGGCGATGTCCCGCTACACGATGGTGTGCAACACTACAAGCCTACACGGACGGTACTTCTCTCCCGTTCGCTGAGTGCGTCGCGGGAAGATCCGGCGGCACTCCTTTCGTGCGGTGATGTACGCCGCTCGTAGCGCGTATGGATGGTCGTTGACGTCCTCCGAACGCAGGCATCTCAGCGTCTGCGTCTCTACTTTGTCCGCGCAGATGGACAGAAACTCCATGTCACGCTTCCTAAGCCGGTGGGAAGGAATAGCCTCTGTGGGGCGACGTGCTAGCATCGCGGTGCTCTCCTTTCTCTCCTGAGGACAGTGACGGCTAGGGTTTACGTACGTGAGCGTAAACTGAAAAGCCTCTCTCAATATCTTATATAGATATCGGCCGTCAAGCCCCTTTAAATAAGAGACGAAAGGAAGCAGAGTTTCCTAAACCCATCGGTAAACGGAAAGATTGCGTTAACCAAACGCTCGTGGATTAATTAGAATATTTTGGAATTAATTAATTAACCAAACAATCCTCCAACTTGACGATAATATTTTGGAATTAATTAATTAACCAAATAATCGTATTAATTGATTAATATATATATATATATATAGAGAGAGAGAGAGAGAGTCAGGCTAGAATACACTCGAGTATACAGATCGCACATAACACTCAAGTGTGCTTGCATATCAAGACTATTTTTTACAAAATGTAAATCAATGGTCTTCATTGCCATACTATAATTAGGCTACATACAAATTTTGAGCCCATTTGGATGAGTGCAAGCCACTCATCCAACGACAACAAAATCGACGCACGAAACTAATTTGAAATGCATAATTTTTGTGATCTTTATAACGTGTCCTATAAATGTCCAGATAGGCTCGAATTTTATATATGAGCTATTCACAAGATGTTTAAGAAGATCAACGGATTAGATTTCAGAAAAAAAATATTTCATCATTAAAAACTACTTGAGTGTATTCTGCTCTGAATACACTCAGAATACACTCGAGTGTATCCTAGCCTGACTCTATATCTATATATATCTATATCTATATCTATATATAGATATATATATATTGCTTATGAATATATTAAAAAAATATGTATTTGTAGTCATGCCAATGTCATATAGTCTGAAATCATTGTATCCCATCTTTTTTTGTCTACTATTTGTGTTTGTGCTCGTGTTCCTGCTTCCTAGGTTAAAATGCCCCAAATGGGGTCGTAACTGTTTCCCCGGGCACCTAGAGATGGTTTTTTGGTGTCCGCCATATGTATCTAACTTGAAGCTTAACATGTCCTTTGGAAAGGGCCATTGCATGGAGAACCAGGTTAAATTTTAGACTATGATGTGGTTCATAATCGTGATGGGTGGACAAGGGTGGCCTTAAGAGCATGGTTGAACGTAGCTTCGTGTGATGTCAAAAGGGCACAGGCATTGGTATGGATGATTAGAAATTTTTGGTATCATACATTGATTTTGATGATCGGCGCTTTATGACATGTGTTGGTATAATGGCAAGCCCCCTAGTGTAATTTGGTATCACTGGGGATCAAGCATGTCCTTTCTAATAGTGGCATTATTGGCTCCCTCAATCTCATTGAGACATTCATAATGGTGGTAGTCCGGTAGTGTACATGGGTATAGTATTATAGCTTACAATGTTTTTTTGGATTTGGGTATGTGGTCTCGATTTTTGGTGATTTCCCCTAGTTTTTTGGGGAAGTGGTCCTAGTAGATCCTTGGTTCGCTCGCTTGATAAAGGCGGGATGAATGCAATAGCATCCTATCTTTGTATATTAAAAGAATGGTATGAGACACCAGGGGACAAGGCTTTTTTTTAATTAAGCCATGAATTTCTATTCATTTGCCCTCGTAAGGGCCAAATCGGTAGGGATGGCAAAAAGAATCGTTTGCCATTGGGCATCCAACATCCGTCCCGGTTCATCCAATTTTTCTGGATATCCATTGTGATATGGTTGTAACGGTTTGGAGATTTTTGATGTTTGCATGGTTATGGATTGGATTCTGGCCATCCATTACGATGATAGTTGTTTATTTTTTAATTCAAAGTGTCCCAACGCAACCAGTTTATGTAGTTCAAACATATTCTATGACTCGTCAGAGATCACGTCCTGCATTAGAACTACATGAGAACACGGCGGCGCTCTACTTCATGGCCACGAAGTAGGAGCTACATGAAGAACATTGATGGAGATCACATTCTGCATTGGATAGCCAGCCGCTCTGGTGATTCGTCATCCTTCACGGCATCAGTGAGGTGCACTTTCAAAGGCCTTATGGCGAGGGCCTGCCTGAACTGTTCGACTTGGTGGCTACAACTTGCTTGTTTTTCTTCCTCTGTGCATGTCGGCAATAGGTCATCGGAATCATGCCAGAGCGTAGACAGAGGTTCAGAGTGAGAGGTAAAGCAAAAGGCAGGTTGGCGGTCGGGTCAGCTATAGGACACGGCAGTTGTATAGTAGCGGACCTGCGAAGACGATGTCACGTATCCAGGCATTGTGGCTGGCTGTCGAGGCTGACAACATGGCAAACGAGTTCCTGTACTGACAGCATTTTATTGTTTGCGGCAGGGGGAGGAGAAGGTGTTGGTTTGTGCCTTGCTCGAGGTGCAAGAAGTGGTGGGCCCTTACAAGCTACATCGCGTCAAGACAACGGTTCGGATGGCAATTCTCTCCCGCGGACACCCGTTCTCAAATATCCATTCGAACTGAACCATTCGAATTGGATATCCATTAAACTATTAGATCAATGGAGTGGTTCGGAATGTGGATAATGGACGCGGTTATCCACGTTTTGCCATCCCTACAAATCGGTCAAAAAGGATTTACATCACCGCTTATAGAATGTGGTTCACTAAACTACAAAATCCCTGTCAAGGGACAAGTATCGACCTGGACATTGACCTTAACTTCGCCCGCTCATCAAAGAAACAAAAAACCTATAGGGCCGAAACAAGCAAAAAGTATGGAGTCTCTCCAAATTGACCCATCTTAAACAGATCCAACTATGTATCCATCTAGGAGGTATGGATATAAGGTATACCTCTTTAAAACAATGAGACCTTTGATCCTCATTGGGAAATGGTTTGGTTCTACTATGACCAAACCTTCTTCCACATTCGATCCTCAGAGGCCTAGAGCATGAGCAATCGTATTAACAAACCTAGGAATAGAGTGACCGGTGATGGAAAGTTCCTCTACCACCTTCTTAATCTCCCTAAGATAAAGAATGAGATGTCAGGGGATGGGTTTGGTCCCCAAAATCAGTTGAAAAGCCTGCAAATCATTTAACTTCATAATTGATATATTGATATTGCGCTCATCTAGTGTTTTAAGCGCCACAATAAAGGTCTAGATCATGGCATTAAGCCAAGATAATGCGACCTACACTATCTCTAATGAGGCCAACGGTTCACCTCTTAGGAGAACCATCATTGCATCTTGAAATGCCAACTGCATGATTAAGTTTGAAATTTGAAAGACCAGTGGATGGCATTTGTATAGCTCCTTGAGCTTACAAAGCCTAGTTCTCGGCTCAACAACACCATATGCTCTATGAGAGATGTAAAAGGCAGGTTCTTCTCTTCTTAAAGCAAAATCTAGTTATCTTAATGTTGATGATCACGACAATCTCATCCTAAAACAGCTGAGGAAAGATTCTTACTGTCAAATTTGGCAAACCTATATCTCCAAGTGATCTGGCAGATGAGAGATTGGAAGCAAGCAAACAACTGCCCTTTGACATTGGTCTTGGATGTGTGAGATCTACATTGAAAGAAAAATTGGTGGAGATCAATTCCCTCTCAACCTAACTCGATCATCGCCAGATCCTCGAATTTATGCCAAAAGAGCTTGGCCACACCATTGTGCAAGAAGAGATGCCCCATGGTTTCTTCATGCTGCCGAGAACAGCAAGAACAAACAGGGGATCTTGCATTTCCTGATATTATCGCCAGTAGTATTGCGGCTTTGTACATTTTCCGTATAATGGCATTAACTCTAAGAAAGGAAGCAAACAAACAGCCACCCTTTGACATTGGTCTTGGATGTGTGTGATCAGCACTAAAGGAAAAATTGGTGAAGATTCATGCCCTCTTAATCTAATTCGATCATTATCAGATCCTCAAATTAATGCCAAAATAACGTGGCCACATCATTGTGCAAGAAGAGATGCCCCATGGTTTCTTCATGTTGCTGAAAACAACATTAATAAACAGAGGCAAGGGGATCTTGCATCGCTTGATATTATTGCTAGTAGAAATTGAGGGTTTGTACATCTTCCACATTATTGACATTAGCTCTAGGGGAGGAGTCATTATCCCATATCCAGGAATCCTCTAAGAGGCTCCAAATGAGTGGGTGATAATTTGATTGGCCGCCTTGATAGAAAAGATCCCCTATGATGGGGTTCGCATGATTTCATCCCATGTATAAGATATAGTTTGTAGAGAGAATAATATATGATACACCCCTTCTTGTTTGAGAAACTCATTAAGAGAATCCAATCCCAACCTACTACAAGGATCCACATGCTCACTACCTTGAAATCCACACAGACATCACTTGCATTTCTAGCAAAAGAATGAATAGATTTATCACAGAGTTCATACCAAAAGACGATATTACAACTACCTATAACCCATTTACAACGTGTGAATAGTAGGGATATGTCCCCAGGTCTTTTTTCAGGGGATACGGCTTGCTTCATGCAATGACCAATTTACAGACTTGTGTCATTTTGTGGGTGTTTGGGCCTACAGATGAGCATTAATGTTCTTTTTTAGGGAACTTATGTCCAAATTAACCAGTGATGCATGCGTTTATATACCTAATAATATTTTAGCCGGGTAGTCTTTTTTTGTGGGTTGACCTATCTCCTACTACAATCTTAAAGATCCTTGGTTTTGCTCACTTGAAGGGGAGCAGGAACAATAGAATAGCCTCCTGGCTTCTTACATGAAAAAACAAAAAAGATACGATGTCGTAGGTGTCTCTAACCTGGAATTTCAAATACCACTTCCATCATAGTAAAATTTGTGTACCCTTAAACCAAGATTTCCAAGTTCCAAAATTCAACCAAGTGAGGAGTTCACTGTAAAAGTAGTACAGGTGGAAGCACGCCTTGCTGACCCTTAACGAGCAATCCAACCTCATGGAGGCCTTGATTTGGAACATGTAACAAGAGATAAGAGCATATTTTTAACTACCTCCATGAGCAACCGGAGGTGTCCGCAACATCTAGAAGTTCATCCTGACAGACCAACTACTCAAGATCGGTGTTCCCAAACTATCACAGTACCAGTGACCCCCCGTCTTCCACACCTGGGTCGATAGTGTGGACTCATTTTTTGACGAGAACCTACTTGTAGTGATTTGCCAGATCCCATATGCGGCACACTCCGTGGAACCGCTCTCGCATAATGGAGCAAATTGCGTACAGTTCGTTACATCAACACCTAGGAAGAAATGAAAGATGAAATGAAGGTGTAAAGAGAATAATATATGATACACCCCTTCTTGTTTGAGAAATGAAATGAAAGATGAAATGTATAAGATATAGTTTGTAGAGAGAATAATATATGATACACCCCTTCATGTTTGAGAATCTCATTAAGAGAATCCAATCCCAACCTACTACAAGGATCCACATGCTCACTACCTTGAAATCCACACCAACATCACTTGCATTTCTAGCAAAAGAATGAATAGATTCATCACAGAGTTCATACCAAAAGAAGATATTACAACTACCTATAACCCATTTACAACGTGTGAATAGTAGGGAAATGTCTCCAGGTCTTTTTTCAGGGGATACGGCTTGCTTCGTGCAATGACCAATTTACAGACTTGTGTCATTTTGTGGGTGTTTGGGCCTACAGATGGAACATTAATGTTCTTTTCTAGGGAACTTATGTCCAAATTAAGCAGTGATGCATGCGTTATATACCTAATAATATTTTAGTCGGGTGGTCCTTTTTTGTGGGTTGACCTATCCCTACTACAATCTTAAAGATCCTTTCGTTGGTTTTGCTCACTTGAAGGGGAGCAGGAACAATAGAATAGCCTCCTGACTTCTTACATGAAAAAACAAAAAAGATACGATGTCGTAGGTGTCTCTAACCTGGAATTTCAAATACCACTTCCTTGGTTTTGCTCACTTGAAGGGGAGCAGGAACAATAGAATAGCCTCCTGACTTCTTACATGAAAAAACAAAAAAGATACGATGTCGTAGGTGTCTCTAACCTGGAATTTCAAATACCACTTCCATCAAAGTGAAATATGTGTACCCTTAAACCAAGATTTCCAAGTTCCAAAATTCAACCAAGTGAGGAGTTCACTGTAAAAGTAGTACAGGTGGAAGCACGCCTTGCTGACCCTTAACGAGCAATCCAACCTCATGGAGGCCTTGATTTGGAACATGTAACAAGAGATAGGAGCATATTTTTAAATACTTCCATGAGCAACTGGAGGCGTCCGCAACATCTAGAAGTTCCTCCTGACAGACCAACTACTCAAGATCGGTGTTCCCAAACTTTCACAGTACCAGTGACCCCGTCTTCCACACCTGGATCGATTGTGTGGAGTCGTTCTTTGACTAGAACCTACTTGTAGTGATTTGCCAGATCCCATATGCG
The DNA here is from genome assembly GCA_963693085.1 of Alisma plantago-aquatica. Lineage (NCBI taxonomy): Eukaryota > Viridiplantae > Streptophyta > Magnoliopsida > Alismatales > Alismataceae > Alisma > Alisma plantago-aquatica. The sequence goes on from OY856409.1 coordinate 999,178,844, forward strand.
GCACACTCTGTGGAACCACTCTTGCATAATGGAGCAAATTGCGTACAGTTTGTTACATCAACACCTAGGAAGAAATGAAAGATGAAATGAAGGTGTTCCTTTTTTTGGATCTGCATGGGCCGAAGCCCACCCCCTCTCCAAACAGGTGTCAGAGCCCGGATGACCCAAGAGGTTGGTAATGAAGGTGTTCCTTGTCCGTGTCAAAGAAGGACAATTCATGTGACCATTGTTCCACCCTCATCAATTAGCCCATGCCATGGTTGCGGGAAAGTTGAGCATCCATACGCTAAAAATCCAGAATTCTTTACATAGGACGAAAAAGATTTAGAACATAAGGACCACAACGTTAACTAATCAGTACTTGTTCCAATAGCGTCATGCGTCCAGTGATGAGTGGTTCTTGCCAAGTCAATTGATTCGTTGCATCTAGAGCTAAAGTTGATACAAGAGATGGAAAATGACACACGTGGATGCAACTCCAGCATCACCACTCCTAGGGAGTAGGGACCCCACTAGTGATGAACAATACAATTACCAAAGTGTTCCATGATCCATTCCTCCCACCACTCATAGATGCAACTTCCAACTTAAGACTTCCATTGACTTGGTTAATTGGTGGAAGCATGATATTCAGCTGACCAGTGTTCTTCACATGAGGATAGGGAGTTGGCTTACATTACGACATATTGGTTTTGAACTCAAGATGAGATCTTTTGTGACGGAAGTGATTGGTATAGGACAAGTACTCTCGAGTCTAAACACCTAAGAAAACTTCTACCTGGTGTTTTAATAATTATTATTAATTTATTGTATTATAATTATAGGGTATTTTATTCAAATAATTTAGTATTACGAGTTACAAATAATACTAGGGGGGCTTATTTGAAATAATTGTGCTGCACTTCCTTCTAATAACTAGAATCCTTGGGCACTTGTTAACCAAGCCCATCTTGGAGCCTCCCTCAGAATGCAATAACTCAAACTTATTTGCAACAAGCTCAAACACTGAGTTAAAGCAAAACCGCATTAGAGGAACAACCTTACCCCCAAGTCACACAACAGCTCCGATGCTATAAAAGTAAAACCCTCTTTTTCATACGTTATATAATACATAAGTCGACACTGAAACAACATCCACCTTGTTCAACATGGTTTCTCAAACAAAATTCATGCGTAAACTAATAAGAATAGCTACCAAACTTTCTCATCTACAAATTTTCAGACTACGTCTCTTTCTAAAAGTTATAGCTGTTTACGACCAGAAAACTAATATGCTCTTAAACTTCAATACGGCTACACATCATGCAGCATGACAACTACATCCCCTAAGCTTACCTCCAGTGAGGTCTTACTTCTAAAAGTTACCTTAATGTCACTCTTCTAAAGAACTTGCTTTGAAGTCCCTCACCCAAGCTTCCGACCTGGTTTGAAGTTTAGACATCCAGACCATAGCAGAAAAATGCCAAGTTTCTTATAAGGGTTTTGTAACATTCACCGAATTTGTGATATTTTTAACTTGTTAAATACACTCTTAGAAACTCACTTGTAGTTTATTTACAAAATCTTAATAAAAATTGTGCCTTTTGTGATTTCCCACTATTTTTTTATGTTTCTGTTAGCTGAAAAATGAAAACAAGCATAGCAGTTCTATTTTACTATTTATATGATTGTCATAGATTTTATATAGCCGTATTGCACATACATACAAACTTGGAAGCGCAAACACGATTCTCAGCACGGATATAGATACGGACACAATACATGACAATTTTTGAAAGTATCAAACATGAACATGGCGACGGATAAAAATATGTATAGATGGATATGCAGTATACATGGATTATTTTCATAATTCTATAGATAAATAATTATAGTAATGTTTCCAATTCACTCTATTCTTAATGCTTGATTCAACAACCATGATATTTTGTCGAACTTTCTAGCTATTATCTAACCTTGAACATCATTGATCAAAACCTAAGGAACAAATATGGCTTATAAGTTAGGGTCCAGCCAAAAAATATTGCGTCTAGATTTAAGACTATCCACATTGTGGTTAAAGTCAGTTGAGAACGATATAATGGGGAAATATACGTGTTGTGATAGAAGAGTCGGCCCCTCTCTTACAAATAGGATAAAGGGGGAGCATACAGACTCAAGGAAACCCTAATGGGCCAAGACACACTTGGTCCCGTATACAAATAGACTCAAATAATCATAATTAACTAGACTCTCTAACACTCTCCCTCAAGCTGGAGCTTGGGAGAATCCCAAGTTTGCTTGCAAACAGAAAGACGGACTAAATACAAAGAAATAGACTAAAAAGATAAACTGAGCCCATACAAAATATTTCTCCCCTAAATATTACAATGAAGCACTCAACACTAAAGTCTCCCCCTCAAGCAAATAACCCCTAGCATGTATGCAGGAGCTCGGTCTAGAAGTGGCATCTGGAACAATAAACAACAACAGGTAAGCATCAAGGTCTTCATCATTGTCACAAATGTCACAGCCCAAAGAGTGTTGGGTCGCAGCATCAATAGCCAACGTGTAAATAAAACATGAACAGGCCAACGTGCAAGCACAACAAGGACAAGCAGTGTGTTGGAACACTGTAGTCCAGAGAGTGTTGGATCACAACAGCAGAAGTAGAAGTCTAATCTGGATGGAAGACTATAAACAAACCAGTAGCCAGTAGAGCAAAAATAAGCTCTAAATACCAAGAACTGCAACAAGCATGTAGAAGTAGAATCAACAACACATAGTAGCAAAAACAGCATGAAGAATGAAGATCCATAAGGATAACAACAGAAATTGTTCTTCTCTTCAACAGAAGTAGAAGTCTAATCTGGATGGAAGACTATAAACAAACCAGTAGGCAGTAGAGCAAAAATACGCTCTAAATACCAAGAACTGCAACAAGCATGTAGAAGTAGAATCAACAACACATAGTAGCAAAAATAGCATGAAGAATGAAGATCCATAAGGATAACAATAGAAATTGTTCTTCTCTTCATTTCTCCTTCATCTCATCTCTTCCCTTTATACATCTTCATTTATTCTCCCCCTCACGCCAACCACAAAAAAGAATTAAGAGAGTGGCTGGAGCGGAAAGGTAAGAATATGTAGGCAAATGTGGAGGATTGGAACTAATAACTCGAGTCAATGTGCAATATGCCCCGATTAGAGATTTAGGTAGAAAAAAATGGATCTTAGTGCGACCTAAAAAGGGAGATCTGTCCTGCCCTTAGGCCGAAAAAACTAGGGGGCGGAGGGGAAGTCTCTGGTGGTATGGATTGGATCAAATATCAGTTTTATTAAGGACACGATTAGCAATATGCATATAGTATAATGGGGGCAGCACAAAAACGATCTGAAGGAGATAAAGGATATGTCTATGTAGGGTGGTTGCTTGGTTTGTTGAGGAACTTAAGGTCAAAAAGCAACAACAGCTAGAGAAGCAGTAAACCAAAAGCAACTAGCAACAACATGGAAACATCAAGAGGGAAAGGAGCAGTAATTGTCCTCGTGCAAGACCTAGGCAACAGCAGAGCGGCTTGAACTTGTGGAAGAAAGCATGGGGGACTTGGAGGAGGTAAATGCGGCCACCAAAGATGCAAGAGGACAACGAGTTAAGGGCTTACGGAGCAGTGGTACGGAGATGGGGTCTGGTGGATATCACCAGCAGGTAGGCACGGCGGCTGCTAGAGGAGACCCAAAGAGCAACAACAAGGGCAGGGAAAGAAGGGTCGGCCACAGTCAGTAGTAATAGGAGTCAGGGAAGCAGTGGGCAGCAGGTGAGGGAGCAGTGGGTTCTATGGGTAGAGTTTGTGGCTAAGTAGGGGCATGGTAGGATGGCAGGGCTTACGGCAGTGGCAGAGAGTAGTAAGGAGTGTGGGCGACGGGGCAGCGAGCAGTAGGTGGTAAGGGGAGCAGTAGAACATAGCGGTGCAGGGAGGGGAAGTAGTAGGTGTTGGGGCAAAGAGCAGAAAACAGTGGTAGGTTAAAAGGCCGAGTAGCAGGGACAGCTATAGAATAAGTCTCTCTGTGCAGCCAAGCACCACCAAGGGCAGCTGCCCACAACGGGCACTCTTCTTTTTCACTCTCTCTCTCTCTAGGGTTTCCCAAGAGCAACCTGCTCTGATATCATGTTGAGAACGATATAACGGAGAAATACACGTGTGTTATGATAGAAGAGCAGCCCCTCTCCTACAAAAAAGATAAAGGGGGAGCATACAGACTCAAGTAAGACCTTAGTGGGCAAAGACACACTTGGGTCATACACAAATAGACTCAAATAATCTTAATTAACTAGACTCTCTAACAAGGTCCCTTTGTTTCTAGCTTTGAAATGGACGGACACAGCTATTCTACTGCAAGGTTGTGACACTAGTATCTCTTAAACCTAATGAGTGATCCAAAGGCAAGAGCATTTAAAAGATTTACAAGAAAGCCAACATCTTTTCTCACCTTTTGTTGTTCTCCATGAAAGATTGGACACGGGCAACTAAGGGACATGACTAGGTATGCCCTTGCATTTTGAGGAGTGCCATACAAGTGCCAGTATCCAATATGTCGCAGTCATGGACACACTAGCTTCAATGAAGTGTTTTGTGCTTCCTAGAATACAAATATATATTACAATTTAAATTTCATGATTTTTCCCAATTTGTCAATTGAACCTTGACCTAATAATTCCACATTTTCCTCAAACTTTCCACATTTCTTCCCAACTTCTGACTTTTTAAATCTAGCCACAAAAATGGCACATTGTGAAACTGTCACCATGCTCACCACCAAGGAAAAAATTCACCAATTTTCCATTTCCACAACAGGCAACATACAAAATGACTAGTTTATCAACATGTCGTTTTTTCCATCAAAATTCTAGTATGTTGCTCAAACGCTGACCAAGCACAAACAAATTTTGTAAAACAAGTTAAATTTCATTGTATCAAGCAAAATTTTGCATATAAATTTTAGTCAAAGTGGGACTACCTTTGCCTCTATGACATATGTATGTGTATAACTATATTCGCACTATAAAGCTACAAACTACAAACTACTCCAGGCTTAGGCGACAGTTTAAATTATTTTTTTTAGTCTCACTTTAAGTATATATTTAATGAATATCATAGGCTGAATGTGTTTCTATGCAAATAGTATTTTAAGCTCATATCCAATTTCTGTTATTTACATCAAGTTTTCACAATTTCTATGGTGCCAAATTTATGCCACACTTTTTATCTATAGATTGGAATTCCCAGACTTCCATGAATCATCAATTCATGGTGGAAAATGGCTTTAAAATCAGTATGTCAAATCCTTAATCACAGCAATAGTGCCAAACTTTGGTTGTTTGAAATGAATGCAACTTATTTTGTTGCATATGGCCAACATGTGGGAATGAGTCCACCCCACCTCTTTCCCCCCATAATTATGAAATGAAAAACTCATATATTTTGTCAGTTGCAATTTGCATGTGATCTATGTCTAAAGGGATAAGATGGGCATGCCATCTGAGCACCATCTAAATTGTGGAAATTTGTGGAATTCTTAAGTAATCTTCAAGGTAGTTGCAGAGTGAAACTTTGTGCACTTTTGCTTGAAAATGGTGAAATTCATTTTATTTGTCAAGTTTTATTCTTAATAATTTGTGTTGAGATTGATATATGCCTAAAATGAATTTTCTCATTAAAACGGTGACAAACCATTTCATCTATTGAATTTCATTTATAATATATTTTGTGAGCTTGATATATAGTTAGAGGATGTCTTTGTTATTAAAAAATAAGAGGATGTCCTTTTAATACAAAGAAAGAAGCCACCCCGAGGGGGAAAATAAGGATGTCTTTTTTAATACAAAGAAAGAAGCCACCCCAAAATTATAAGTCAAAGGCAAAGGCTAACTAATGAAGGTCTTGCATGCGATCACTTGTCATGTTGCCTTAGAAAATGGTGGGGACGCTAGCCCCTGTGTATTATACTTCACTTTATAATGTCAACTGATCTCTAATCCCAACCCCCAATCCCAACTATTATGAGGTTGACTGCATGGACCTTATCTTCTCCATTCGCCTTTGCATTGAGTTATTCTCATTGAGACTGTGTTCTCATATGCACTGCATAAAGCCACTTATGCGGCCACATATGCATTTTGACCACCACTCTGAACCGCATATGTCTATGCAACCCATTATGCGGTCATGGCCGAATATGGGCCGCATATAGAGACACATTTGTGTACTTTGTTATCAGTTACCTTGTTAAATTTTATCATTAAACTACTTATACACACAAACACCCATTCACATATACATATATGTATACATATATAGTTATATACACACATATATAGCATATTATACGTGTATAGTTATATGTTTACATATTAATATATGGGTTTATCTTTAATGCCCGCGCGAGTAGCTACACACTGCAGAAATAGTTTTTTTTTTTACTTTACACATGTACAGGGTTACATTACCTTCCAAAGTGTTACATTACATGCATAGTAGTTACACTTGTTACATATGTACAATTACATCTTTTGTCTAGAAATTTTTACTGCTTAATCTGCTTGATTTTACCTTTTCAGTTCTATAGTTACTTTTTTAACAAAATAATTACTTTTTTGTTTGAGTAGTTACTTTTCTGACCATATACTTTTGAGGATGCACGGGTAGCGAAATTTTAATTACTCGTGTCTTGTACGGGCAACGAATGAACCCCCTTAATATATTTAGGTGAAACATTTTACAATTTAAATAAATAATTTTATGTTCATATAATTAGTTTATTAAAAGAAAGTCCAAAACCGCATATACCCTACATATGTGCCCGCATTTTGCAAATACTCTATGCAGCACTCTGTACGAACGCATATTGCATACCGTTTTTCAGAATATTGCATTGAGATATCATGAATCCACATCTTTCCTTATCATCCTTTTCTAAGTTAATTAGGTCTACCTCTTTTACAATTTTATCTAACTATCATTACTCCTAATTGGCACATTTTTCATTCCTTGTTGTATATGTCCAAACCATAGTAACAAAAGTCTCCGAATTTTACGAAAAATCGGCGATTTTTCACGATGCTATAGGCTCCCGAATATTCATCACGATTAATACGGCAATCGCCGATTTTTCACGACTTTTCACGATTAATCCCGCTTTTTCGCGATTTATACGATTTTTTACGATTCTTCATGACTTTTCACGATTTTTCACGATTTTTCTCTTTTAAGTCGCTTGCTCTTTTTTTACCAAACCATGTACATAAAATTTCTAATACACACTAAACCTCAAAGCCCCCACTCCTCTGGACAGTTCATGTTATTTCTCAACTATTTTTTACTTCTTTTCCTACATTTTTACTCACTAAGATTGTATGTCTTGTGGCCGTAACATGGTTGTATAGGCGGCTAGGCGTCCAGTCGTTCCAGGGGGGCGCCCAGACAGCCTAGGCGCCCAGGCGGACGCCCAGGCGTTTTGATAGATTTTTTATTTTATCAAATATACGTAAAATTTATAAAAAAATACCAGCCTTACACATATAAATATACATGATAAATATGCAATCATGTGCTACCAAATTACCAATCGTGGAAGAATAATTCATTTTTACTTGTTGTAGTTCATAAATATTTGCTAAATCAGTTCATATTTGCTAAATCAGTTCATAAATATCTGCTAAATCAGTTCATATTTGCTAAATCAGTTCATAAATATTTGCTAAATCAGTTCATAAATATTTTGCTAAATCAGTTCATAAATATTTGCTAAATCAGTTCACATTTGCTAATTTTGTAGATGATTAAATATAATTCGATCCCTTATGCAACCCAAGAGATAAATACATACAAATCAGTTAAATAATACATATAAATCAGTTCATCTATAAATATAAATTGGTACATGATTAAGAAATTATTAAATCAGTAAATAAGGATATACCAATCCCTAAATTTGTTTAATGATTAAAATTTTTCTAATTCAGTATATAAGGACATAATAATTCATTTTTACTTGTTGTAGTTCTAACTTCTAACTATTAAGCATTTGAAATGATTTTACATGGTGTCTCGCACTACTTACTGCTCTAATGTTTTGTAATTTGATAGGTGTCAATATTGGCAGGAACATTTTGGATGACAAAAAGACAATCACAAAAAAGCATGGCTTTGTTCAACTAACCTTAGGCGAAGGACAATGAAATATACGAACTGAATAGGCAGCTAAAATGTTTGTATTACTGCTGTAACCAATGTGGTACTCTGGTTGGGAGAGCAGGCTGCCAGCAGGAAGAAAGAAGTTTGGAACAGAGTAGTTATTAGGAAAAAAATCTAAGAAGTTATTAAGAAATTCTTAATGGGCCAAATTTAATGGGCCTGCCGCCTGGGCGGGTCGCCCGGTCCGCCTGGGCGGACGCCTAGTCCGCCCGATCCGCCTAGTCCGCCTAGAAACCCCAACAGACTTGGGCGCCTGCATTTTTTAGACCCTCGGACCGCCCGGCCCGCCTGGGCGCGCCTAGGCGCCGCCTGGGCGGCCGCCCGTACAACTCAGGCCGTAACAGTTACATGCATCATATACGTATGTACATACATACATTTATCTATATATATACACATGCATACATGCATATATATGCATACATATATATATGTATATACTTATATTTCCGACTTATTCTCGATTATTTCCGAATAGTTGACCGAACTTTGACCAAAATTTATCGATCTTTTCACGACTTTTCTCGATTTTTTCCCAATTCCGATTTTTTCCAGCCAGCCGAAAAGTTGCCGAATCCCGAACTTGTTACTATGGTCCAAACCATCTAATATGAGTATAGTTTGTTCTTCATCGTTGTTGTTCCCACTTTACTTCTAATATAATCACTTCTAACGTGATCTAACATGAATTTCCCACAAATCCACCTTAGTGCTTGCATTAATGCCACATCCATCTTGTAAAATCCTTGTTTCATCATAGCTCAGCATTCGATACCATACAACATGGTTGTGCATGCAGTTGCTCTAAACCACTTTCAGTACGAATGGTCTTAAGGTCGCATAAAATTTCAATCACACCCATTGCATCCACCTTAAGCTTTGCTCTCCATATAAAAAATGGGGCCCCAGTAACGCAACTTGTCAAATTTTGAGAAATATAATCTATTCAACATGGTTCCACATCCATTCGCACCTATGTATTGATTAAAATTGCAAAGCATATACTTTATTTTATTTGATTAATCTTAAACCCTTCAATTCCTGGGTAATTTCCTTAACTGTGGTTAGTAATGAACTCTGTCTTTCATTTCATCAATCTGCACAATATCATCAACAAAAAACATACATTGAGGAGTATCAACTTGAACATGATTCACCAATTCATTTAAAACTAGAAAAAATGAATATGAACTAGCATTGATCTTTGATGTACCCGGCCGGCCCAAATGTCTAGAAGGTCTGACAATATATGTATGAAGTCAAAAGGCACAATATTTTAGACCGAAGCCCCTTTTTTCTCCAAAACCCACCAAAGCTTGTACTTATTTGTCAGCCTTTTCTATATCAATGAAAAGCATATAAACATTTTTTTCTTTTCTATACCCCTCTAATGCCTATTTGTTAAAGACATAGCTTCCATTGTCAATTTCTTGAGCATGATACAGTAATACCAAATTGGTTGTCTGGTATGTTCATTGTTGATCTCAATCACACTCAGTAATCTTGTCAGAACTTCATAGTGACACTCATGACTTGAAACATTGGCATTTGTGGAGCTTTAATTATTTCCCTTATACCTTTAAAAAAACTTATCTCCCTTATACCTTCACAAAAATTATCTCCTTTATTTTCTAAATGGTAACAATTGTAACGTACCTCCTCCATTCCTCATCCATTATAGATTCAAAAAACAACTCTCCTTTTTTTTAAAATGGTATCAATTGCAAAGTTTCTCCACTCATCATCCATTTCCCAGGTTCACAACATCTTATGGTGCATCTGTTTTGTAATAGGAAGGCACATATTTGTAATGAGACAGCCAAATTGTAATGAGATGACCTAAATTGTAATGGAAAGACTCATTTTGTAACACAGCGTAAATTGTTTACTGTTTTGTCATAAATATCATTTTTATTGTTTTCAAAAGGACAATAAAAATTCCACATTGTATTTACAAAACGAGTCTTTCTATTACAATTTTGGTCGTTTCATTACAATTATGTGCCTTCCTGTTACAAAACAGATCCACGGGTAACAAAAGTTAGTTACCCGCGCGGGCAGTGAATATATACCCTATATATACATGCATACATATATATATATATATATATATATATACACACATATGTATGTACCATACTTGTTACGGCAACCGTCTAGGCGCGCCTAAGCATTCGCCTAGCCAACAAGGCACCCCAGGGGTGCTCTTTGCCTCTCGCTTCATCTAATTTGTCGCCTTATGTTACTTTCGCGCATTTTTTGCATATTAATGGTTTTTAATGGTCTTTTTATGTGTGTCCTAGTGTTCAAAACATACATCCTTATGATTGTTATGTGCCAACTATCATTTTATTATAATTATTTTCATTAATAAATGTTTGCTAGATTTTCATATTTTGCCTTGTTGCTTTAATTTTCTGTTAGTGGTTAAACTATCAAAGATGGTAAATACTTAGCAATACATTAATCTTTTTATTTATGTAATAAATCTCAATATCTTACATTTTTTGGAATTGTCTTCTTCTTGTTTTGCAATGCTAAGTAAACTTTATTAGAAAATGTAATTTTTCATGCTCTCTTACCTAAACACATATGTATGTCATAGAGTTAGTTTATGTGCTTACCACATAATTGTGAAATAAATAAATATGAAGGGAGAAAACATTCCAAAAAAATAATGATATATGTATACCTATAGGTTAAATGTACTACTATTTTAGCCTTTTAAAGCAGCCTAAGCGACGCTCAGTCGCAACTAGTTGCAAGGCTCTCAGCCTGAACAAGTATAATATGCATGCATATTAAAAGGGCCACGAAACTTGTTAAACGCTTTAACACGTGATTCAACTTTGAAAATTGTTTTATACCAAAAAAGTTGTGAAAATCACGTGAAAGTTCGGGAAAGATTGTAGAAGCTCATTAAGATAGTGAAAAAACATGACAAGTCCCAAAAAGTCATCGACCCATGTTTGATGCGGTAAGAATATTTGGTTGACCGAAACAAGTGAAAAAAAAAACTTCTCCAAAAACAAGTCAGATTTGTGTTACTAGGTTATTGACTAGGAAGCACGGACACTTCAAGATAGATGTCATACTGTACGTCTATACTAGACATGCATTAGACACCCTTACTCCGTGGACACGCATAAATAGGTGTTGGACACTTCTTCAGTCTTGTCCAACATTTAATTATGGTTGGACACTTCATGGACACTTGTTGGACATGGCCCAACCCCAAAAAAGCCAGCAACAAAAATAAAGCACGCTGGTTTTCATACTGTATTGCCAAACTCACGACTCTTGCTTCTACTCTTGGGCTTGGGGCCTTCGTTGATATGTGCCCAATTGATCATTTGCACTGAAGGTAAGTGATCAACCTTTAATCTTTATTTATTCCAATAAACGTGTCTTGTACAGCCTCATGCCATAATTCTTAACAGTGAACATTATCACCTTGCTCTTCTAATGTCTCTTTTTTTATAAACTATGATCATCATACTAGATAAAGTTAGTGAATGTTTGTGCATACACTGAGAAGCACAAGCGGTGTGACCAGTGAATTAAAAAACGGCCAGGCGGGCCGCTTAAGCGCCCATGACCCTCATCTGCCTAATTTAGCCCCTAAGCGCCCGCTTAATCGTTTTGAACATAATCGCCTGCTTTTTGCCCGCCTCACCCGCTTTTTTTCCGCTTTTGTTTAAAAATCCTAATGTAAACATCTAACATTAATTAATTACATAGTCCAAGTAGTGTTGACTATAATATATGAAACTTGTATACATTAAATGTTCTATGATATAGCTAGTCCTAATTTAGAATGCATACTTTGTGTGTAAGCTATAATAATTGGGTACTGCTGTAATGCATCTAAGTAAATATCCTATTGCTCTATTATACTAGTAATGCATGATTAGTTTTACTGATTTCCTTGCTGCTTTCAGTGATTAATGATTGGTACTACTGGTTAGTATTACTTTAGTGATTACTTTAATTCAACAATTCATAGTTTGTTATTTACAATTACTGATCTGCTTGCTGATTTTAGTGATTAGAGATACTGATTAATAGTAAGTATTGATGAATACTTAGTTAATTACTGATTTGCTGATTAGATATGTATAGAAGTTTCTTATAAATATATTTTTATATACATGTAATTTTGTACAAAAATATATAAAATTTAGACACTTGCTTTTTCAAAAATCGCCCGCTTAATCGCCCGCCTACCGCTTAATCGGTTACAGGGTGCTGTCCGCATGCCTCCCGCTTTCTGATACATTGAGTGTGACCAAATTCAAGGAGCACTAGAGGTACCTTGATGGTGGCACATGGGGTGGGATCCCCATATAATACAAACCAGTGTGTGGTGGGAGAACCAATGTCATGAGTTTGCTCCCGAAATGCAGGTAGGTTCTGCGTAAAGAAACACACAATGTATAACCCATGGAACAGGACATCGACTTCGAGTCGATTTCGACAAGTGTGGAAGTGGAAGTTTGTGGAAACATCGAGGAAACTTCAGAGCAGTGTTTCAAAAAGCGGTATGTGTTATGCGTTCGGAGAGGTCACCTTGTAGAGTATATGCGGTATGCGGGAGTATATGCGGAAGTATATGCGGTTTTGGATTTTTTTAATTAATTATTATATATATATGTGTATTAATCATGATTTACATATTTAATTTGTGCAATTGTGTATCTAAATAGTACAATTACAAGAATAATGGATGCAATTATGCAAATATGCAATCATCACAACTTAAATAAATACAAACATGCACTATAATCTAAATTTAAACAATGTAAATGTATAAAACAAGAAATCAGAATATCTCTAACTAAAAATCGGGGTATAATCGGCCTTGTATGCGGCCGTACAACCGATTATGCGGCTTGGACCGCTTTTTGGACCGATTTTTATTATGCGGATTTTTGGAGGACCGCACCTTGTATGCGGCCGCTTATGCGGGCGCATACACCGATTTTTAAAACACTGCTTCAGAGGATTTTTACAATTAAAATTTGACGCATCTTTGACAAAAATTAAGTGAAAAATAGTTATTTCATGATGAAATTGATATCTTTCATCAAATTTAGCTTAAAAACAAAAGATATGTTTATATATAGCCATCCATACAGGTCTACATATGTAGAAAAACACAGTCACATGCAAATGTACAAGACGTCGCCTTCGTGTCAACTTTGACAGACATGGAAGTTGACCATGCTTCGGCATTGACATCGAACATCGATAGGTGTAGACATATGTAACATCGATGATTAATCGCCAGATGTTGAGGATGTTTAGTATCATGCTATAACCGGAACTTTGTGCCGTGGGGGTTTTTTATTAGTGTTTTGTTTTAACATATCCAAGCCAAGTACTCTCTTTGTTATCCAAATAGAGCCAGGGACTTTATTGAACATACATTTGAGAGTGTAACTAATGATTTACGACACCCCATCCTCCCAACTTATTTGGTCAACATATGGTAGACCATTTAACAAGGTTTATTATCTTTTTTTCCTTTGTACTGCCCCATAAGAAATTTCTACAGGCAAGGTCTAAACTTTCTCCAATTTTCTTAGGTGGGTAATACGGCTGATGTAATAGGATGGTACACCTGAAAAGGATGCATTACAAGTGTGAGCCTACCATCATTATTAAGACATCTCATGTGCCATGAAGCTAGTCATTAGGGTCATCTTGTCCAGAATTGGTTGCCACACATTTGTAGGTAGTTTATAAGGAGAAAGAGGTAGGCCACGGTATCACATTGGGAACTATTCTAATTTGCACTTTATCATACTGTTGCTTTTCATCATGTCAGCCTGTGCTTGGTAAGTGCACGCCATCCAGAGAGGATTCAGAAAAATTGAACTTTACTCCTGAAAGGTGTTAGAACAGACCTAGGATGCATAGAGTGTTAATAATATTCGAGTCCTTAGGTTTGATAAAAATAATTGATTGTCCGCAGATTGTACAACATGACGATCATACAAGTTATCATCTTGGGCAGGAGGCCATGTTTAACTCCTAATCAACACATCGATGCTAAAATAGATGTGACTGTCACAAATAGTATTGAGATAGCGGGTTTCCTTGTCTAAGATTGTTTGAAGTTTTATAATAACCAGATAGGAATGATTAATAGGTAGCGATGAACAGTCGTTAATGCACCAATAAATCCAGTTGATCGATTTATCAAGGAAGTTATAATTCTTCTTGCAAAGGGTGATGAATTGCCAATTGACATTGTTAAATGCCTTTTCAAAATCAAGTTTTAAGACATGTAGAGGTCTCTATCTAGTTGCTAGATGTGAAGAATCTCGTTTGCCATAATGTACGTTCATGTATATGACATTCTTCTAGAAAGACAGAAATTTTACAATAATCTTGTAAGAGTTGTTCATAAAAGAAAAATGGGTTTAAACAATGAGATTCGGTTTATTGACCTTTTTGTCAAAGCTATGTGAGTCTGACTTTTTTATTAAAGCTATGGAGCCTGATCAAGTATAGAAAGGTCCGGATACTCTTCCCCTCCTCTTATAGAATTTTTCAAACATATATACTATATGCTCTTGAACAATATCCCAATTGTGATGGTAAATTGATATCATAACCAATGGGACCCGGAGATTTTCTGTACCGAGACTAAATACAACCTTTTTAATATCTTCATGGGTAAAAGGCATTCATAGGTTACTACGAATATTTATTTATATTCAGATAATTGATCCCAATCGAGCTTAATGTGTATGGAAAAAGATTTGTTGTGGTTAAAAATCTTCTTAAAGTGATTTGTGATAGTATTTATGATCTCAGTCTATTTTGAGTTATGAATTCATCACATGTAAACAGATATATGTTTGACCATCACACACTCTATGGAAGAAGTTTGTATCATTATCACGTTCTTTAAGCCATCTTTATTTAGATCTATGTTTCCATATGATTTCTTGGTCATTGAGATGTATTTTGGCTTTTTGTGGTCATTAGGCAGAGAGTATCAGGGTTGGAACTCGTTTCTTTTTCTAGTAGGGATTTTTGACTGAACCAAATTATTGTGAATGTTCGAGAAAAAGGTTTTTCTCCGAGCTTATTTTTTTCCTCATCTCCTATAAATTTGTGTGAATATTTGTCATCAGATTTTTGTTGTTGTGATACTTCCAATAATGGGATACTATACCCTTATATTTGGTATGTCTAGCCCAAACCTTTCAATCTTAAAATTTTATGGTCCCCAAGGTATATAATTAGTGTTTAATGAATTAAGCATTGTGTTCCGATATGATAAATGCTCCAGCAAGAGAGGAGCTAAGAGGGAATTGGCCATTCCAACTGGTATTGGTAGTCCCAAGAATCTACCTCGAAGAGCCCAGTAAGGGCCATGGGACCATGTGTAGCCAGAATTACTAACATTAATATCAACAAGGCATGTCTCGAAGATCATCATCATCATCATCTAAGCCCACTCCCAAGTCCCAACCATGTTGGCATCAACTACATGGATCCTTCCTTTCCAATCACCTCTCCAAAGGCATGTCTCAAAGATAAAAATTTTAAACTGGTCTATATTGCTTCGGTGGTATTATTGTATCGTGTGTATGTGATCGTTCCCTAATAAATCAGGTACAATTAAAGTCACCGCTTACGAGCCAGGATAAGTATTTGTATCCCATAGTTAAATTGTTAAGTTCACATAAGGGATCTTTTTTTTGACCCGGTTCACCGTAAAGCCTAGTAAAAACCCAAAAAAAAAGGTCAAAAGTTGAGTAACTATATTCATCTATTACATGATCCATATAGCTAAAATCAACATCATTCCACCTTATAAGTATACCCTCACTTAGCCCACTTTAAGGCTTTTGGGTCCATTTCAAAATCCGTTTCCCTCCTCGGGATCTTAGTTTTTGCAAATTGAGGTAGGATTTTGTCTCCGGCAATGTAATTATTTGAATGTTTTGTGCTCTTATTAGGTGCCTAATAAACCTACATCTATTGAAGGACATCACGCCATATACATTACAAGTTGCTATTCCATTTAAAAACACAGTTGTTAGACAATTACATTGCTATAGTGGACATTTAACCAAACTTTAAGGAGTCAAGTTGTTTTATTGCTATGTGTTTTGGACTTTGGTTGGACCAATCTAAATCAGCTTCAATCTCTCTCAGCGCCTGATCTTCTAATGTCTCTCTATATCTTACTTTCTTTCATTTTAAATCGTACATTTATATTTATTGTTTCTATCTAAATTAATTGTTCTAAAATTGTATCAAATAATCTGAATATTATTTTTTTTAGATCTGCAAATATTATATAACCAATTTGATATTGCAATTGGACCTAGTGGTTGCTCATTTAACTTCCATGTAATAGATCTTGAGGCCCATGTAGGAGACTAGGATGAAACCTAATGACATTGTCCACTCTATACAATACATGACAAAGGGCAGCATTAGTATTCAGACAGTCTTATTGCATGATTGGGCATAATACAAGAAATATGCATGAACTTCAATGTATATCTATTTTTGTAACATATATTGGACAAATGAAATGGCCTCTTCTATGTATATTATTCTTCAATGTCGTAGTCATACAATTGTTATTTGTTTTTTAAGTTAATCTCAAACGAAATAAATTCTCTTATTTTGCATTTCTTTATGAATATGTATAGTTATTGAAAAGTTAATTTCAAAAGTTGACATCATTGTATCCTTCGCATGTGTTTGTATCGGTGTCTAAGTCCGTGTCCGTGCTTCCTAACTTACCCGTCATATACAAGAAAAAAACAACTGTCGAGATCTTGTTGTTGATGATAGCCTTTCTTCAAAATAAAAGCAAAATTCCACAACTTTATTGAAATTGTGAGGTAATTGGATGAAGTTGACAAGTGTACAAGAGATAGTCGAACGTAGACACACAATAGTTAGCCTAATCAGCATTTCCTTGAAATTTGGGCCAACAGGGATGAATGCAGAAGTTCGCCCATATTAGTCATCATTGTTGATGTCAATAATTTAGTGAGCATCTAGGAATAGTATGGTTGCCATAATAGTTGGTTGATGTATGTCTGTCTTTTTCTTTCTCCACCTCTATCTTTTAGCATCCAATGGCCCCAATAAATTTGTTGTAACGTCTGGGCCCACTGTCCAAGGTTCTAGTAGAGTTTCAGGAATGCTGACTGGCCCCACAGACCACCACTAGCCTTAACTACGTGCTTTGTCCTCACTCACGCACAAATTGGGGTCAACTTCCCGACTGGTCACCCATCCTAGTACTACTCCAAGTTGAGCATGTTTAACTATGGAGTTCTTTAGTGATGGGCTCCCAAAAAAAGAGGTGCACCTTGGTGATATGGGTAGTACAATCATTCATTTTAAGATCATTTTATCCAAGGCCTCAAATTCTGAGACTTTACCATTTCCCCCACTTAGACTCTCGACGTCCTCGTCAAGGCTCAACTATATGGCCTCATAATCTTTCCCCATTTCAGTGTAGACCCAAATGTCTCATGTACACCCAGCTCCCGATCACGGCTACCAACGCAAGGGCGGCTCCATCAACTCGGATAGCCCTTTCAACATGCTTGGACACTACCAACGCATGGGCAGCCCCATCAACTCGGATAGCCCTTTCCAATATGCGTGGACCGCACGGCTCAGAATGGCATGCCACAGGCCCATGTGGGCCCCAGCCTACTGGAGGGAAATTTTCTCAAATACCATTTGTAACGGTTGGGCCCACTACCCAAGGCTCCAGTAGACTTTTAGGAATGCCGATTGGCCCCATAGACCACCACTAGCCTTAACTGCGTGCTTTGTCCTCACTCACGCGCAAGTCGGGGTCAACTTCCCCACTGGTCACCCATCCTAGTACTACTCCAAGCTGAGCATGTTTAACTATGGAGTTCTTTAGTGATGGGCTCTCAGAAAAGGAGGTGCGCCTTGGTGATATGGTTAGTTCGATCATTCCTTCTAAGATCATTTTATCCAAGGCCTCAAATCCTGGGACGTTACATTTGTGTTCTACAAGAGAGCCCAATTGAAAAGAATATGATGGATATAAATATAGTCGTATTTAGGAAAAAAGAATAAAGTCCCAACTATGTTAACGATATCAAATTTAGCCTTTTGAGAGTGATGCGTCGATAAAATAGAAGAAATGGAAACAAGAACTGAAGTGGATTTGGTGAAAGATAAGGAAAATTACAAAATGAGCGAGAGACTTATGTTGGGGGGAACCATGCAAGCAGATGAGTGCAGCTATTAGGTGTAATGTTATTGGGGTACTAAGGATAAGTTAGTCCCTTGTAAGGTTGTTTTCCAAGGAAAAGGAAAGCTAATTAGCCTTGAACTGAAAAGAGATGTTTCTTGACATAACTCTTATAATGGAATACGAGGAGCGACTCAAGGTTTGAACTAGAGGTTGACCTCTCTAGGAAGTGGAGTTACGTCCTTGAGAAACTAGACTACTATAAATCAATGTTTTGAAAAACCAGCCGAGCGGCCGCAGGTGCTGACCGTTCCGTTGGAGCTTCAGGCAGATTTGACCGGCTTGGAGTTAAGCGGCCGCTTATTGTCCGCTCAGACCGCTTGAGCGGCCGCTTCAAACGCTGCTTTGGGTGCCCACTTCTACCCGCTTTAATTTTTAGACAGGCAATTTAGGTCCAATTATCGACCCAATGACTGCCAACCCACAAATATAATACTATAGTATTCCAATAATAGCTATATGCTACTGTGATATTCAAAATATACTACTTTAATTTGAAATATACTACTGGAATAGGGAAATGTAATAATGTACTCTAGTATTTGTACTACTAGTGAACGCACACGTGCACATGCACGTGACATATAAAATTTGTTAGAAATGTGCGGGGAGAGGACTCGTCCGTGAAAGGGTCCCTACGGTAAAAGATATTTGTGTTGGTTGTTTGAAATGAGAGAATCAAGGAACCGTTTCCGTGGGATGGAGAGAGAAATACAGAATTAAAGATAATAAAAGTTAATAGTAGAGTGTGGCAATAAATATTTGTAGGAGCAAAATTCCTTGAAAAAAGGAGAGAATAGAGTGAATCAAGGAGAGCGCAGCATCAAACTCGCTCTTTTTATAGTAGTATAGATATAGCATAGTATATTATCAGCTAACATATAAGTACTTAAATACCAATATTATTATATACTACACATTTGTCTATACTAATATTCTTAAACTTTCATGTAATAATGTATTCTGCTGTATCACATATCCTATCTCATGACTCTTGTACTGTTCTGTACTTCAGCGTATTGTATTATCTACTAGTATGTAATTAACTACTTATACTTAAATAATTGGATGTAACTGACCATCGTATTTAACTATTTATTATCTACTAGTATGTACTTAACTACTTATACTCAAATAATTAGATGCAACTGACCACTATGTTGTGTAGCACTAGCTGATGAACTACAATTATATCTAGTACTGGCTATTGCTGTGTATATTAAGTTAGTGTATTACTATATAAGCATATTATGATTCAGGTAATTTACTACTTATGACAATTACAGCAGTACTCAAATTTATATAATTGTTTGACATTTTTTTGTAATATGGTTATGTTATAAACTAGTTACATAGTTGTGTAGAGTGACGTTTACACTTTTCATATGGTTTAGATATGTATAAAAGTTCCTACATAATGATACTTTATATAAAGATATGTTTAATTTATACAAAATTACATAGGAAAATAAGCATCCCCTTTTTAGAAAAGAAGCCGCTTGAGTGTCTGCCTAGCGCTCAAGCGGCCACAAGGTGTTGTCCACACGCCTCATGCTTCCCGCTTTTTAGAACATTGCTGTAAATATAGCCTTCTGTTTGTGGTTGTTTCATTCTCTCTCTCCCTTGCTTTTATTACTTGCACAATTATCTTAGGATATAATTTGAAAGTCTAATGAATTTGGTTTAAGCATTTTTAGCTCAATTCACCACCCTCTTGAACCCATACATCCAACGCCAACTATATATCGACTTGTCAAGACATGGGATGATAGGAAAATATAACCCCACAATGGTTGCACTCCCATATCCAAGAAAGTTTAACAGTGTTTGTATTAGTTGGCTGTTTTCACTACCAAAAAAATGAAATTTCCATCGAAATTCTGGCCCATCACATACCAACAACTTCATGTCTTCCCCCCCCCCACCACGTTTGAAATTTCATGGAGGTTTCAAGCATTTTCAGAAATATGGACTCATGCTTTATAGGAAAAGATTCATTTATTAAACGGCAAAGGATGCTGACACGGAAGACCGGCTACTCAATGAAAATTCACAAATATACAACTTGCAAGGCTCTCGTCATTAACAAAAGCTGAATTATATAGATTTCAACGTATAGCATGTACTTAAGTTTTTATTCTTAATGCCTAGACATAATTTTCATTTAAACTAAACATTTAACAAAAATACAGTCATATACCTGCGAGAATCTAGTATCTTTAACAGAAAACAATAAAAGTTTCCCAAAGCTATGTAGACTCGGGTGTAGAAGGTCAGTAACCAATTACTCTAAAGTAGAGGAGCTTTTAAAAAAAAATTGAAAGAAAAAAAAAATCAAAGAAACAACATAAAAAAATGATTCTTTGTATACATAGAAAGTACATCTACAGAACATGTAAGAGATTCGTCGTACCAATGCAAAGGACTCCTTCCATCGTTGTCAACAACATCAGGATCAGCATTCCATTTTGCAACAACATGATAAAGAAAAGCCGTTTGACCGTACTGTGCAGCTACATGAGTGGTCTATATTCAAGCAACGCCAATAAGCATTCAATCAGAATTCAGAAACCCAATGATAATGTGGAAATATATGGACATTAAGCAGTTCTATATGATCACACGGTATCTCCAGAAAAGAACAAGAAACCTTAAATGCTAACAGAAATGCAAATATGAGTGACTACAGATAATATAACATGCGGTCAAGAAATAAAGTGAAATTCTTGTATACCTATAATTTTTGTTGCAGATAATATAAACTTTGACAAAACAAAAGTCAACCAAAGATATAAAAATGCTTGCCCTCAAGTTAATAGTCAGGTAAGGAAGTTCCCAAGCCTCAGTCCCTCATGAAAATGTGAGAACCGTTTTTCCAAAAAATTGTAAGAAGTCATATCCAAAAATCACAGAAAAAATATATTATTTGCAGATCTATACAGTGTAGGCAGACTCTACAAAACCAAATCTGATATCATTTTCATTTTGTATGAGAGGCAACTAAAAAATCAGCAGATGATTCTTGACAGACTTGTCATGTCGATGTAGCATTGACCTTGAGGATCAGTAATTTCAATTTGAACACAGTTCCGAGGTTCATTCACCAAAAAAGCAGACAAAAGCTTTCGATAGCCTTGATGAATCTACTCCAAAAGATATAAGCTTGATTAATTCATCCCTTTGCAAACTATGTCCATATAATCCTAATCACATTAAACTGGTATCAGCCTTGAGGATGAAAGGACGCGCAAGGTGGTCAAACGTCAACCCTAAAGCCGGTCTTCAAGTCTGACTTAGATAACTGACAAGAGTGAGGGACCTAGACAAAGACTTGTCAATATGAAGGATTGAAAATCATATTGGCATGTAGAATGACGTCCTAGATGGACATGAATGATCACAAGAAAAATCATCCAGACAATGAAATTCAAGAATCTTTGATATATGAATATAGCTATGTTACTGAAACGGTGAAACTTAAATGGCGGACGAAGCACAAACTGTAATGGCAGTCATAATATAGATTGAGGAGCTATTCATTAGTCAATGCATAAATATACAGGATAAAATATGAATATACTTATTCAGTGTGATAGAAACAAACACCGAAATAGTACTACATCACTTCAAAGTATACTACATCACTTCAAAGTATAAAGTTTTCACAAACTAGAAAAACTAGCATAGAGTATTAGATAGACTATAGCGAGTATAACCTTATTTTCTTATTTGGAACAATACTAGTAGGGGGTGAGTTCCCAGCTTTCACAACACCACACTAACCCCGGGCTGTGCAGCCAGGTAAATCGAGGATAGTTTCCAAGGTTCTAGCCCTGGTGGCTTCATTGTGGCCCTTCAGCTGAACCAACAAGTCATCCTTGCCCAGTTATAGTGAGTAATCTTATAGTTAAAGAAAAGCTATATTTTACATGCTAGATATTATTATTTATCTGCATGTGAATATATTTTTGAAACTTGTTTTTTATACACATATGTGTACCTCTGTATAAAATTATATAAGAATTTAAGCACCCACTTTTCAAAAAGCGCTTGTCTGGCGCTCAAGTCAGTCATAGGACGATGTTTATTCTTATAATTAGCTACTAGTAGTTTGGTTTTCTACAAATTTTAATGGGATCAAAACAAAATACATAAGCTGTCTGAACTGGTTGCCAGCTGCCACTGTTTTAAAAAGCGGACAAGGCGGCCCCTTGAGTGCCCAAGGCACCTGAGCGCTTAAATTAGGCCCTCGGCGCCCGGCTAGGTGACTGACTGACTGTAATTAAGCACCCGCTTTTTTCACCTAGCCGGCTAGCCCACTTAGTTGACCGTCTAAGCCACTGAATTGGGTGCTTTTTGTTAAATTATATGCACCTACAAATGTAGTTATATATAATATTATATATGTAAAATAGTGATTTTAGTGTAACTATTCATGTATAAAATATACAATAACATATTATATTATGCACAATTAATGCTAGCTTATAAATCTTCCTTTTAAATTTTAAATAAGAGAAAGGAAAGGAAGAGACTTGAGTCTTGGTAAAATGCATCAAGAATGAAGATGGTATAGTTACTGGTGGAGGATGA
The DNA here is from genome assembly GCA_963693085.1 of Alisma plantago-aquatica. Taxonomy (NCBI): domain Eukaryota; kingdom Viridiplantae; phylum Streptophyta; class Magnoliopsida; order Alismatales; family Alismataceae; genus Alisma; species Alisma plantago-aquatica. The sequence continues at coordinate 999,201,953 of OY856409.1, forward strand.
TGATATCAAGACCAACGGAAAAGCTACTTTCATGAGCTTTTCAATGGTGATATTGTAAATTTTGTAAGAGACTTGTGTGACATGAATAGAAGAGATATCATTGCCACGTGACGAGTTTCGGTATTTGAGGTAAACAATGCTTTCAAAAGGATGAAAATGAGAAAGGCATAAGGACCAGAAAGTATTTTCATTGATGTATGGAAGAGTATGGGGGTGAACGAGTCCCCATCTCCAACAACCAATGTATTAGAAAGCGGGAAGCGGGAGGCGTGCGGACGGCACCCTGTAACCGATTAAGCGGTAGGCGGGCGATTAAGCGGGCGATTTTTGAAAAAGCGGGTGTCTAAATTTTATATATTTTTATACAAAATTACATGTATGTGTATATAAAAAATATATTTATAATGAACTTCTATACATATCTAATCAGAAAATCAGTAATTAACTAAGTATTCATCAATACTTACTATTAATCAGTATCTCTAATCACTAAAATCAGCAAGCAGATCAGTAATTGTATATAACAAACTATGAATTATTGAATTAAAGTAATACTAACCAGCAGTACCAATCATTAATCACTGAAAGCAGCAAGGAAATCAGTAAAACTAATCATGCATTACTAGTATAATAGAGCAATAGGATATTTACTTAGATGCATTACAGCAGTACCCAATTATTACAGCTTACATACAAAGTATGCATTCTAAATTAGGACTAGCTATATCATAGAACATTTAATGTATACAAGTTTTGTATATTATAGTCAATACTACTTGGCTATGTAATTAATTAATGTTAGATGCTTACATTAGGATTTTTAAACAAAAGCGGGAAAAAGCGGGAAAAAAGCGGGCAAAAAAGCGGGAAAAAGCGGGTAAGGCGGGCAAAAAGCGGGCGATTTTGTTCAAAATGATTAAGCGGGCGATTAATGGCAAAATTAAGCGGCTGAGGGTCATGGGCGCTTAAGCGGCCCGCCTGGGCATTTTTTATTTCACTGCCAACAACAAAGGAGATGCTTAAGATACACACATGACATAGGTATCAAGTCCGAGTCACACTATGTAGCTATAAAAGAGGACAATTGAGCAAGGGCTAAGATCTATAACGCAGATTTTGAGACGACCAATTTGGTTTCATGCCTGAAAGATCAACAACGGGTGCTATTATTCTAATAAGGACGTTACATAGAGAAAGCAAAAGAGATCTTCATATGGTTTTTATTGATTCAGAAAAGGCTTACGATCAAGTACCCAGGAAAGTGTTGTTGATGGTTTTGAAGAAAGCGGTGTGTTAATCCAATACATTGGCTTGATTAAAGACATGTACGAAAGCTAAATTGCAAGTGTGACGACTTTGAGAGGAGAAACGTCACATGATTGGGGTACATCAAGGATCAAAACTCAGCCTCTCCTTATGGATGAGTTGGCAAAACACATTCCGGATGATATTCTATGGTGCATATTATTTGTTGATGATCTGTGTTGATTGACAAAACTAAACACGGATTGAACAATGAAAGTTGAACTTTGGAGACATGTGTTGGAATCATATGGATTGATGTTTAGTAGGAGCAAAAGTCAGTATATGCATTGCAATTTCAACCAATCTAGATTTTGAAAAGTGGGGGCCAAGTTGGGTCGAGTGCATGTACCAAAATATGATAAATTTTGTTACTAGGGTTTATATTATTCAAATAGATGGGATGTTCAAGATGATCACACTACATGATAGTTGAAATGGAGGAGTGCAACTGGAGTATTATATGACCGAAAGATCCCTCTCAGATTAAAAAGTAAGTTTTATAGAATAGTTATAAGACCAGTCATGCTATATGGGAGTGAATGTTGGGTGAAGAAGCAAGGTCTCAACAAAATGAATGTGGCCAAAATGTGTATGTTGAGGTGGATGTGTAGGAAGACAGGAAAAGATCGCTACAAAAATGATTGTATTAGGAACAAAGCGGAGGGGTCGAGCATTAAGGACAAGTTGTGCGAGGACCGACTGAGATGGTATGCACATGTACAATGCAGACCGAATAACACACCTATATGAAGCAATGCCATCAAGTCATGCACGATTAAAAGTAGAGGCATGCGTAAAATAACTTGGGAGAGCTTATAAAGAGAAATTTGGAATCTTTACATCTTGATCAGAATATGACCCATACCAGAGTTGATTGGAAAAGAAGGATCCATGTAGTCGACATGGTATGGATTGAGGCTTAGATGATGATGATGACTCAATGCTAGCTAGCTTTTAGTATGCATGGTAACAATTTACATATTGTATGGATATGTATTGTGTGTAAATTAGAATAGGATTCTAGTAATTGTATATCTAATACAAGCATAGGCACCCTCCTTATATAAGATAGGAGTCCCTCATTACTAAGTTCACCAATATGGGATAAAAGACAAGACACTACAGAGTGCACAAAATAAAGGAATAACTATAAATAAATATATTAGTATTCCCCCTCAAGTTGGAGCGTGGATATCATGCATGCCCAGTTTGTCCACCATAGATTGGAAACTTGCCTTTGGCAGTGATTTTGTAAAGATGTTGTGAGTTGATCCTCAGTCTTGATGTATGGAGTGACTATGTGCTTGGATAGAATGGATTCTCTGACAGTGACAGATTACCTCAAATGTTTGGTGCGCTCATGAAAACTTGGATTACTTTCAATAAAGGTAGCTTCTTTATTGTCACAGTACAGAGGAATAGGGGCAGAATCAGAGACGTCGAATTCCTTTAAAATTCCTTGAACCCACATTAGTTCACACGTGGTATGTGCCATGGCACGATATTCAGCTTCAGCGTTGGTTGTGATAGACTGGTTTTTGCTTCTCCAAGTGATAAGGTTACTACCTACAAAGGTGCAATAAACCGAAGTAGATATACGATCAGCCCGGCTGCCAGCATAGTTTTGAGTCAAAAAAATCAAAACTTCTACAATGCCCATTGTTACTATATAGAAGACGCTTTCCAGGTGAGCTTTTTAAGGATTTAAGAATGCGGCACAAAAATGATTGTATAGGCGGCCAAACATTCCATATGGACGCCCAGGGAGCCTAGGCGGAGGCCCAGACGTTTCCAAGCG